>VYZX01010803.1:46289-67872 GCA_013401335.1 Brachypteracias leptosomus
CTGAGAGGAGACCTCATTGCTCTCTACAAGTCCCTCAAAGGAGGTTGTGGTGAGGCTGGGGTTTGGCTCTTCTCCCCCATTACTAATGATAGGATGGGAGGAAATGGCCTCAAGCTGCACCAGGGGAGGTTTAGATTGGCCATTAGGAAGAAGTTCTTTGCTGCAAGAGTGGTCAGGCCCTGGCCCAGGCTGCCCAGGGCGGTGGTGGAGTCCCCATCCCTGGAGGGGTTCAACAAATGAGTAGATGTAGCACTTGAGGCTGTGGTCTAGTGATTAGGGAGATGTTGGGATGAAGGTTGGACCTGATGATCCTAGAGGTCCTTTCCAACCATTATGATTCCATGAAGACTCAAGCCAGGACTAGCCAAGGTGGAAAAGTTGGGCTAGCAAGGCTGTGTCATGGTCTGCTGGTATTCAAGCCTCTGAGAGTTTGAAGACTCTTTGGCCAAGAAATGACAACGATGGGTTCTTCTTCCTTTGATTATCACCAGGTCTCACCCATTACACCTGGCTGGCTGCTGGAGAAGCTGCCTGGGCTCAGGTGGGCTACAGGGGTATGGGCAGGTGCCAAGCACTATCTGTGCTTTTGAGGCAAATCACAGCGTGGTGGGGGTTGGAAAGAACCTCTGAAGATCATCTCATCCAAATCCCTCTGCTAAAGGAGGGTCACTCAGAGCAGGGGGACCAGGATCACATCCAGGCACCTTTGGAATCTCTCCAGACAAGGAGACTCCACAACCTCTCTGGGCAGCCTGGGCCAGGCTCCAACACCCTCACACCAAAGAAATTTCTTCTTACATTTAAGTGGAACCTCCTGGGTTCCAGTTGGTGCCCGGTGCCCCTTGTCCTGTCCCTGGGCACCACTGACAAGAGTCTGGCCCCATCCTCTTGACTCTGGANTTGGTAGAAAGCTGAGCCTAAATGACTCCTCCTGCAATGAATGTCTCTTTAACTTCAATCACTGTCAGCTTCTCCACCTCCTACACTGTCCAAAACTCATCACCTGTAGAGTTATGTTCTCCCAGTGCTGGGTCAATGTTAAGGGTCCTGAGCAGGAAGGTTGACTTGGTCTAGAGAGGAGGAGACTGAGAGGAGACTTCATTGCTCTCTACAAGTCCCTCAAAGGAGGTTGTGGTGAGGCTGGGGTTTGGCTCTTCTCCCCCATTACTAATGATAGGATGGGAGGAAATGGCCTCAAGCTGCACCAGGGGAGGTTTAGATTGGCCATTAGGAAGAAGTTCTTTGCTGCAAGGGTGGTCAGGCCCTGGCCCAGGCTGCCCAGGGAGGTGCTGGAGTCCCCATCCCTGGAGGGGTTCAACAAAGGAGTAGATGTAGCACTTGGGGCTATGGTCTAGGGGTCAGGGAGATGTTGGGATGAAGGTTGGACTTGATGATCCTAGAGGTCCTTTCCAACCATTATGATTCCATGAAGACTCAAGCCAGGACTAGCCAAGGTGGAAAAGTTGGGCTAGCAAGGCTGTGTCATGGTCTGCTGGTATTCAAGCCTCTGAGAGTTTGAAGACTCTTTGGCCAAGAAATGACAACGATGGGTTCTTCTTCCTTTGATTATCACCAGGTCTCACCCATTACACCTGGCTGGCTGCTGGAGAAGCTGCCTGGGCTCAGGTGGGCTACAGGGGTATGGGCAGGTGCCAAGCACTATCTGTGCTTTTGAGGCAAATCACAGCGTGGTGGGGGTTGGAAAGAACCTCTGAAGATCATCTCATCCAAATCCCTCTGCTAAAGGAGGGTCACTCAGAGCAGGGGGACCAGGATCACATCCAGGCACCTTTGGAATCTCTCCAGACAAGGAGACTCCACAACCTCTCTGGGCAGCCTGGGCCAGGCTCCAACACCCTCACACCAAAGAAATTTCTTCTTACATTTAAGTGGAACCCTTCTGGGTTCCAGTTGGTGCCCGGTGCCCCTTGTCCTGTCCCTGGGCACCACTGACAAGAGTCTGGCCCCATCCTCTTGACTCTGGACCTTTAGATATTTATAACCATTGAGAAGATCCCCTCTCCATCTTCTCCAATGACCACAACAATTCAATGTACTCATCACACAGAAACCCCATGTCTGGAAAGAGGTTGGAGACCAAATAAAACACTTTGACCAATCTTAGCAGAACACCTGAAGAAAACCAAAATGCCCTCAAGCCAAAAGTTCAATAAACTCCCAGAGAAGGCAAATGAATAAAGAGCAGAAAGCAGAAGAGGGGCAATGCCAAGGGAAGGGGACACTGCTCATCTCAGAGCTCTCCATAGATGTTGGAGAACTGCAGACTTGCAGAACACAGATTAAGTGTCTCCCTCAAAGGTTTCCTCTAGGAAAAGGGATTGAAAGAAGAAGAAATTCCTTTCAAAGTGATTGCTCTTTAAGCCTGATGGGTAAAAATCCACTTTTTTACGACGGTGAAATTGCTCCTCAGAATGCAGCCTTCTATTTTGAGTGACTAACAGATGTTTTCACTGAGGATTTAGGATGGGGAGAACACAAATGCAACGATAATGGCAGCCTAATGAAGTTTAGTCTTCAGTTAATTCACACAACCAATTAATATTATACCCAGTGGAAAGTGTTGCCACGACAAGAACCCTTTCGTTGACTGCAAAGGTCAATGCCAGGCAAAATATCCAGGTTAAACACATGGACTTTAATTGTGGATTATTATTATTATTAGAAGCAGTAACTTCACAGCAGAGCAGGAGAATCCAGCCCCACATCCCAACCAGCAGCACTGCCCCAAAGAGACTGGAGCAGCTCTGATGAGGGAAGGCTGAGAGAACTGGAGCTGGAGAAGACTCAGAGGGGATCTTCTCAATGCTCATCAAGATCTAAAGGGTGCAGGTCAAGAGGCTGGGGCCAGACTCTTGTCAGGGGTGCCCAGGGACAGGACAAGGGGTAACGGGCACCAACTGGAAGCCAGGAGGAGAAACTTGTTTGGTGTGAGGGTGTTGGAGCCTGGCCCAGGCTGCCCAGAGAGGTTGTGGAGTCTCCTTCTCTGCAGAGATTCCAAACCCACCTGGATGTGACCCTGGTCCCCCTGCTCTGGGGGAGCTGCTGGAGCAGGGGGGTTGGAGGAGATGATCTCCAGAGGTCCCTTCCAACCCCACCACGCTGGGATTCCATGACACAGGCTTCCTCAAGCAGTCTGGAAGCTTGAACAGCTTTTCTGTCCAATTTTCATCACGGGGAATGACACTAACTAATGAATTCCCCACTGGTACCTCCTCGTCCATCAATTCCTACCTGAAACACCTCAGCAGCTCCCCCTCCAAAATACAACTATGAGTTCACCTTTCCCCTCAATGAATGAGTTTCCAGGGCCATAAAACCAATTCATTCAAAGCAAGTGAATGAGATGTGACCTCCCCAGTTTTTTCAGGCACCTTTGTTAGGCAGTGCTGGTTTACAAATCCCCTAATCCCCTGAAAGAAAGGGGAAAAGAATCCAGTCCCACACAGAGAAGTCACCAAAGCCACCAGAAATCAAACTTAAACCCCAAATTCACATTCCCTGCTGTGGTTACGTAGCTCCCAATAATTGTAGTGGGTTGGGTTGGTTTTTTTTTTGCTCTGAGGACACAGTTAAACACCAATGAGAAAAAATAACAAGGGTTAGAAATCATTTGCCCTCACTGCTCAAAAATTGGTCACTTCCCAGGAACCCCAAAGAGCTGGTTCCTGGTCAAAGGAGCAGCAGGGAATTACTGGGAGATGTGTGTGTTCAAACAGAAAATCCTCTGCTTCATTCCAAGCAGAGCTTGAGCACAACAAGTTAAAATAATGAGAGAGCCTTTAACAAAGCTCTAATTGTGCACCAAGCCATACCAGAAAAAAAAAACCCCAAACCAAACACAGACCCCTCGTTACAAATGGAATTATTACTTTAAACAAAAGGTAAAAAACATGCTCTGCACAAATGGCAACAAAGCATCAATTAAAGTGGGGGTTTGAAGGATTATTCAGGTAAATGCTGCATTACCCAGGCAGGGTTTAGTCCTAAAAAGCAGAGATTAATCTTATATCTTGCTCGCCTGAATTTTTGGAAGGAAAATATTCCCTTTATTTAGGGTTAATTTTTATTTTCTTATAGGTGAGGCTTTTTTTTTCAGCCCACATTCTGAGATATGGGGCAATATCAGGCAGGACCAAGCCATAAAACCAACCCTATAGTGTGTCCATGGTCTGACCAGTAGATTTTAAACTGGTGCTTGCACCCCGATCAGAGAAGCCACAATGAGAAGCTCAAGAATATTTGAACTTTGGGGTGTCAAGGTGGTTTTCACACAATAAAAACACAGCAGATCAACCAGACTTTTGTGCAAAATCCTAAATGGCACCCGAAGCCCTCACTGACTGGAGGCTGATTAAGTTGCAAACCTATAATTACCTCTAATCTTAAATAGCTGATAGGGTTTTAACTCCCACCCTCCAGTAGCTGAGCTGGGATATTACTGGGAGCTTTTTGAAGCCAATCAATAACTATTGAAGCTGGATCCCATCAGCTACCACCAGGTATGAGGCACTTTCTCCATATTTCAAGTATTGGGTTATTCTTAGCCACAGTTAAAGCAGTGAAATGAAGTGGCCTCGTACTGACACGGCAATAAATATGAGATTAAATATAGAACAAATTTATGACTCCCTCAAGTCCTGCTGAGCCTCCTGATTTTTTTCTGCCATACCCACAACAGGGCCCTTCACTTTGATGTTTCATGATCCCACATCTAAAGAAGGGGACTGGAAAAAAAGGGGGTTCAAAGACTCAGCACATCCACGCTGGGAACGAAGCCGATGACCCCAACCCACCGATGGAGATGATCAACCTTTGGCAGCCCTCAAACCCCACTGAAAGGTCCTGGCATGGACACAGGAGACACTGGTGGCCCATGTGGTGGCCCTCCTGGAGCTCCTGGAGCTGCCAGAGGAACATAGAATCAGAGAATGTTTGAGGCTGGAAGGGACCTCTAGAGGTCATCTGGTCCAACCTCCCCACGTAAGCAGGGACATCTCTACCTAGGTCATCCCTGCAGGGGATGATGACTTTTCCTAATACCCTGCTTTGAAGGAAGAGAAATAATCAACTCATTTTTGAACCGCTCTTTTCAAGGGCTTGGAGGAGTTTGAAAGTAAATTGGCTCATTATGCAGCTTGCTTGCAAAAAATAATCATTTACTTGGGCCTGGCTGGAGATGGGTGGGTTCAGAAGTACAAGTTTCTGGCTTGTTGCCTCTCCTGCCCTCCCAGGATGGTCCCACCAGGTCCTTACTGCAGAGCAAAGCATGCTGAAGGAGCTGCAGGAGCAAGGAACCATGTCCCACTCCATCAGCATCTGAGCTGGACAGGTTCACAAGGACACCAGAGAATCCTAGAATCGTCAGGGTTGGAAGGGACCTCAAAGATCATCTCGTTCCAACCCCCCTGCCATGCCCAGGGACACCTCCCACTACATCAGTTGCTCACAGCCCCAGCCACACTGGCCTTCAACATCTCCAGGGATGGGGCTTCCACCACCTCTCTGGCCAACCTGGGCCAGTGTCTCCCCACCCTCATGGCCAACAACTTCTTCCTAACATCTCATCTCAATCTCCCCACCTTTACTTCTGACCCATTCCCCCCCGTCCTACCACTACCCGACCATCCCTGGAGGGGTTTTCAAGCCATGGAGATGTGGTGCTGAGGGACATGGTTTAGTGGTGCCCTGGCAGTGCTGGGTTAACACTTGGACTCAATGATCTTAAAGGTCTTTTCCAGCCCAAATGATTTTCTGATTCTATGATTCAGGTCTCAGCCAGATGGACCTGCCTAAGCAATTCTCCTTTCTCCAACACTCACCTGGGGTTCACCCTGAAGCATTAAAACTAAAGTGATCCATTGAATATAAATCTCCCAAAAGGTTGTATTTACAACCTCATCCTATTAAAAGATCTGGGCTCCACTACTGGAGCACACACACGAACCATTAAATAAATCTAGCCCCAAACAGGTGAACTATGTGGGCACGTCCAAAACCTACAGGTGGATTTTCATAGAATCATAGAATGGTTTGGGTTGGAAGGGACCTCAAAGATCATCTCATTCCAACCCCCCTGCCATGGGCAGGGACACCTCCCACTAGACCAGGTTGTTCAAAGCCCCATCCAACCTAGTCTTGAACACAGCCAGTGTTGGAGCACCTACAACCTCCCTGGGCAACCTGGGCCAGTGACTCGCCTATTATATTATTACATTTTCCTTCCAAAACTGTTGCAACCTTCTGGGTTCCTCCTCGTATACATTAGGACACTGCAGCCTCTGCAGCTCAACCTCTGTAGGACCATCCCTGGCACAATTTTGGCTGGGATCTACCAACCCTCACCCCAGCAGCTCCTCAAGAGCTTGGCACACCCTAGAAACCATTCCCAGTTCACACAATAGAATCACAGAATCATTTAGGTTGGAAAAGACCTTTAAGATCATCCAGTCCAACACTAACCCTACCCAGTTGGCAGCCTGGAGGCAATGACCCTCTCCTGAAAGTCAAGAGAGCTTAACACAATAGAAGGGCCCACACTATGTCAGCCCCTGCCACTACTTAGCTTACAAGCATGAGTTTAGAATCACAGCATCAGACCTTTAATATCACCAAGTCCAACTGTTTACCATGAGGGTGGTGGAACACTGGCCCAGGTTGCCCAGAGGGGTGGTGAAGGCCCCATCCCTGGAGACATTCAAGGCCAGGCTTTGAACAACCTGATCTAGTTAGAGATGTCCCTGCTGATTGTAGGGGGGTTGGACTAGATGACCTTGGGAGGTCCCTTCCAACCCAAACCAGTCTATGATTCTATGACTTGGCTGCAGCTTGCCCCAAAGAAACCATTTCTCCCCCAGCCCACTCGTAACAAACTCTGAGAACCAAAAACACATTAGAGCAACTTCTTCATTCTCTCATCAAGTCAACGATTTATTTATCTGCATTTTTCTCCCAGCTTGAGGCTTGAGCTGGAGGTTGAAAAGCTGGTGTGTTGTGTCACCAAAAATGGCTGATTTCAAACTCTCACTTGACACCCAGTTATACCAGCAACGACTCAAGTTTAGTTCCCCATCCCTATTCTCAGCACTGCTGCCCCACCACTCTCAAAGGTTTTGGGCAAGGACTTCACCCTTCAGCTTCTGCTTTTACCCACCATTTCCATCTTGCTCAAGCAAGATCCAGAAGATGAATTTCCCTCTTCTCCTCCCCAAACTCAGCCTCGGGGGCAGAAATCATGGGTCTCACCCACCCATGTAGAACGTGGCCCGGTGATCTGAGAGCAACTGCTGGGCACTAGCCCTGCATGGACAATAAATTAATTAAAGACACCCAACAGTCACGTCAAGCCCGTGCACAGTGACAGAAAGTGTTCAACCTGTACCACCACATTCCCCCCTCTCCATCAGATGGGAAACTGGTCCTTCCCAGAGAGAATGGCAGGATGGTTGTCTTAAGAGAAGTGGCTGAGGGACCTGGGACTGTTTAGTCTGGAGAAGAGAGACTGAGGGGAGACCTTCTCACTCTCAGCAACTACCTGAAAGGAGGTTGTAGAGAGGTAGGTGTTGGTCTCTTCTCCCAGGGAACCAGCAAAAGGACAACAGGGAATAGCCTCAAGCTGTGCCAGGGGAGGTTGAGACTGGATATTAGGAAAACATTCTTGACTGAAAGAGTGACTAAGCACCAGAACAGGCTGCCCAGGGAGGTGGTGGAATCACCATCCCTGGAGGGGTTCAAAAAACATGTAGACATGGCACATCAGGACATGGTTTAGTGGTTATGGCAGTGTTGGGTTGATGATTGGACTTGATGATCTTAAAGGCCTTTCCCAACCTTGATGATTCTATTCTATGTTAAGAGGAGCAGAGAGAGGTTTCTTGCCCATCCCTTTCCAGAGCTGTTCTGCTCCTCAGCCAGGAGGGACTGGAATGGTCTTGCCCAAGAGGAAGTGTATTTACACCCATTGCTGGAAAGGGGAAGTATAAATATTTCCAAAGCTTTATGAAGGCTGGTACTTACAGTCATGCTTTGAAAGGGAAAGAATAAAGCAAAATATTCAATTAGAAAAAATTACTATAATTGCAGGTTCTATTTTATCCCTCCATTAAAGCAATAAAGCGCCTCGAAATATTGCTGAGCTGGGATACAGAGCTTAGTGCTCCTGAACATCTGAACACACATCAGGGGGGGTTAATTTAATTGGGATTTGTGTGAGGGGCTTCTCTCCTCCCCATCCCCTTGCTGCCCCCCCCGTACTCCTTAAAATATGGCTGGATATGAACACAACCTTCTCCAAGAGATGGAGACACAGAGATGAGGCTGGATGTAAATTCTGACATATGTAGCACGTCTCCAAAGCCAAAGAGAACATCACACACAGACAGTGAGAGCTCCACACCTGCAGGTGCCCAGTTAAAAGGGTCTTTGCACTTGAAACCTCTGATGTCTCAATATTTTCTTTTCCTACTGGAGGAAAATCATAGAATGATTTTGGTTGGAAGAGACTTTTAAGATCATCGAGTCCAACCATGAACCCAGCACTGCCAGGGCACCACTAACCCATGTCCCTCAGCACCACATCTCCAGGGCTTTGAAACCCCTCCAGGGATGGGGACTCCACCACTGCCCTGGGCAGCCTCTTCCAGGCCTTCACAACCCTTTCAGGGAAAACCCTTTTCCCCATGTTCACCCTAAACCTTCTCTGGCACAACTTGAGTCCATTTCCCCTCTCCAACTGTTAACCCAGCACTGCCAGGGCACCACTAACCCATGTCCCTCAGCACCACATCTCCAGGGCTTTTCAATCTCTCCAAGGATGGAGACCACCACTGCCCTGGGCAGCCTGGCACAGCCCTTCACAACCCTTTCCATGAAGAAATTTTTCCTCCTGTCCAACCTAAACCTTCCCTGGTGCAACTTGAGGCTGTTTCCTCTCGTCCTATCACTTGTTCCTTGGGAGAAGAACCCGGCCCCACCTGGCTCCAACCTCCTTGCAGGGAGGTCTCAAGAGCCAGAAGGTCTCCCCTGAGCCTTCTTCTCTCCACCCTCAACCCCCCCAGCTCCCTCAGCTGCTCCTCACCACACTCCTGCTCTAGACCCTTCCCCAGCTTCGTTGCCCTTCTCTGGTCACTCTCCAGCCCCTCAAGATCCTTCTTGGAGTGAGGGCCCCAAAACTGACCCCAGGATTTGATGTGTGGCCTCCCCAGTGCCCAGTCCAGGGGGACAATCCCTGCCCTGCTCCTGCTGCCCACACCAGTGCTGCTCCCAGCCAGGACGCTGCCTTGCTCAGCCCTTGCAGAAACGCCCAATTTCTGCTCCCTGAACGCCAAACGAAATCCTCCTGGAAATGCAAAATGACCCCATTTTGCTCTAATATCACATTAATCCCACGGGAAGGGATTTGCTGCTGAAAATCATGGAGCAACCAAGTGTGGAGGCTGAGGAGGGGGCTCTTCCTCCCAGCCCTGCCTCTCACCACACCCCCTCCACACTCCAACCCCCCGAGCTGGGGCTCTCCTGACCGTAACCTCGTTCCTCCCTGCCACAGAAGATAAGTGAAGCTTCTTTTAGGGAGCCCTTCATCCTTTTAATTAAACAAATTAATATCCCTTCCCCGCATCTCGTAGCCTCTATTATCTCTTGTGAACTCCAACAATTCCGTTGTAAAGATATATTGAAAAAGCCCTAATTGAGATAATCTCTGGAATTCAAGAGTTGCTGTATTTTTAGCCATGTTTTAAAACTATTTTCCCTTTGTTTCTGGAATGCCTCCCATCCTTCCTCCCATGCCAGACTGTTTACATTATTTAAATGCCTTCTGCTTATACCACTCTTTGCAATTTGCACTTCAACAACATCGGCCTCCGTTGCTCTTTTTTTCCCTCGCTTAGACATAACTGGGATGAAATCCAATCCCAAACTCGAAACCACTCCTGGTGCTTTCCTGCTGTCATCTGTGGTGGGTACACCAGGCAACATGTTACTGACAGTCCCACCATGCAGGGGGAACCCAGCACCAAGAGTTAAACTGTTCTCCTACAACAGAAACCAGGGAAATGCTGATTTTTTTTTTTCCCCCCAGTTGATGGAATTCTCTGAAACTCACAGGGATAATTCCCTCTGTTTTAGCAGCCAAGCCCGGGCCACCCCACTGAAAGGATGGAGGAGCCCATCACTTCTTGATCATAGAATTGTCAGGGTTGGAAGGGACCTCCAAGATCATCTCGTTCCAACCCCCCTGCCATGCCCAGGGACACCTCCCACTACATCAGTTGCTCACAGCCCCAGCCACACTGGCCTTCAACATCTCCAGGCATGGGGCTTCCACCACCTCTCTGGCCAACCTGGGCCAGTGTCTCCCCACCCTCATGGGCAACAACTTCTTCCTAATGTCTCATCTCAATCTCCCCACCTCTAGTTTTGACCCATTCCCCCCAGTTCACACCTATCTTGTCCACTGTGCAGCAGGAGAACCTCTGCCCCACTGCTGTCCTACAAAAAAAAACAACCACAGAGGAAGACCTAGGAGCTGAAGGAGGCTCCAGCAGCTGGCCACACACCTTGGTCATCTGGGTTTGATTTGCTTTCTCCACAGGTTTAATTAGAAAGGTGATAAAGGCAGCACCAGGTGCCAGAGCCTTTGGAGTTGTGGCTCCTGAAGAGTTTTTCATAAGGGTTCTGCCAAACTGGGAGGGGTAGAGGGGGGGGTATGACAAGTTTTTCCCACACCAAGAAAGCCTGCAAAGGTAGAAGGTGTCATAAAGCACAACAGTCTGTTATCTCCAGCAGGAGGACAGGCAGATCTCTGCAGGGTTCACTTCAACCAATTCACAACAGGCTTGTTCTTCTTCACCCAGAGAGGTGGTGGCTGCCCCATCCCTGGCACCATTGCAGGGGAGGTTGTTTGGGGCTCTGAGCAACCTGCTCTGGTTGCAGATGTCCCTGCTCAGTGCTGAGGGTTGCACTAGAAGACCTCGAAAGGTCCCTTCCAACCCAAACCATCCTATGATTCTTCATCTCCATTCAAAGATCATCATTTAGGATATGCTTCTGTCTCAGTCCTCCTTCCCATGGAGTTTTGGGACAAGTGAGAACGTGCCTATCCCCTCAACCCATCCTGTGCAAAAGGGGATAAAACACCCAGACCATAAATTGGAAGGGACGTCTGGAGATCACCTCATCCAACCCCCCCTGCTCCAGCAGGGTCACCCAGATAGTTATTTGGGATGCAGGAATCTTCACCATCCTCTGCAGCAGATAAACCAACTGATCCTGACGTGCAGCCAGAGCAGTGCAGAGGAAGAGGAAGAGGAAGGTCCTCACCAGAAAGGCTCTGGGCTTCAGCACAGGAGGTTTCAGGGAAGCTGCCAATTCTGCAAAAGATCTTCTGTGCAGCTGAAGTCACCTAAGGACAGAGTGTGAATATTTCATAGGTGAACCTGAGCTCTCACGGATTTCAGAAGAAAGGAGACGTGAGGAGCAGCACAGTCCTCAGGTCCCCTTATAGTTTTGGGGACACATTGAAGATTTCCTTTCGCCCTCTTTTTTTTGTCTCTTGGCCAAGATCCGGTTTGGTTCTCACTGGGCTGGTTCAGGGAGGGCTTTGAGACACTGAGGGAAGGAACACCACACCCATTTATACTGGAATGATGAAAGGAGACCCAGACACAGAGCTCAGCCATCCAGGCACACACATACTTTAAAAGGAGCACTCAGTCCATGGGTCAGATTTGGAATCAGAGAGGGGTTTGGGTGGGAAGGGACCTTTGAAGGTCATCTGGTGCAACCCCCCTGCACTGAGCAGGGACATCTGCAACTAGAGCAGGTTGCTCAGAGCCCCAAACAACCTCCCCTGCAATGGTGCCAGGGATGGGGCAGCCACCACCTCTCTGGGCAACCTGGCACAGGCTCTCACCACCCTCAGCACCAACAATTTCTTCCTTCTCTCTAGTCTGAATCTCCCTCTTTTAGTTTCAAACCATCACCCCTTGTCCTGTCACAACAAGCCCTGCACAAAACTCTGTCCCCATCATTCTGACAGGCCCCTTGAAGTCCTGCAAGGCCACCAGAAGGTCTCCCTGGAGCCTTCTCCTCTCCAGGCTGACCAAGCCCAACTCTCCCAGAAGCTTCCAGCCCTCCCACCATTGCTGGGGCCTCCTCTGGCCCCGCTCCACCAGCTCCATGGCTCTGCTGTGCTGAGGACTCCAGAGCTGCCCCAGCACTGCAGGGGGGTGTCCCCAGAGCGCAGCAGAGGGGCAGGATCCCCTCCCTGCCCTGCTGCCCACGCTGCTGGGGAGCAGCCCAGGAGGACATTGGCTGCTGGGCTGCGAGTGCATCTCCAGCTCCTCACCCCCAGCACCCCCAAGTCCTTCTCCACAGGATTCTCTCCAGCCCTTCAGCCCCCAGTCTGTGTACTGGTACCAGAGGCTGCCCTGATCCATATGCAGGACCTTCCACTTGGCCTTACTGCACTTCATGATGTTCACATGGAACCACTTCTCAAGGTTCTTCAGGTCCCTCTGGATGGAAACCATTCCATGTCAACCACACCACTCAGCTTAGTGTCATCTGCTGAGGGTACCCTCAATCCCACCATGTCATTGATGAAGATACTCAACAGCACTGGTCCCAGTGTGGACCCCTGAGGGACACCATTTTTTGGTGTCCAAGGGCAGTCAAAGAGCAATTCCTGAGACTCCTCCTCAGCAACGTGGCTCCTACACTCCAGCAGTTACCTATAACCAAACAGGGGCTGAAACTGGAATCCAGGGGGGTGGGCAAGACGAATTCCCAGAGAGGAGGGAGCTGCTATAAAGAATAAAATACAAATCCAAGCACAGGGAGCTGCAGCAAGCTCCTGCCAGCCACCCTGGGACGCAGCCAAGTGCTCGGTCCCACAGCCCAGGAGATTTCCAGAGCATCCTTGACACTGTGGGTACCACCAGTCCCCAAGGAGGTGGGATGTGCCTGTTGATCTGCCTGCAGAGGTCACGCTGTTCTGCTCCACAGAGTTCAAAACACAAGCTGTTCCTCCCACTGCCAGACTGCTGCTACCTCTGAGCATTTCCCAAAGATCCTTCTCCCCAGGAAAGCTCTTTCCCCAGTTTCTTCATCCAGTTTGGGACAGCCCTAAAGCAGTCATAGTAGGGCAACAGTTGGAATCCCAGCTCACCAGAAGAAGGTGGGTCAATGAAATAATATTTGGCACGTGTTCTTTGCTTCTACCTTTAATTAGAATTTAATTTTCATAGAATCATAGAATTGGCAAGGTTGGAAGGGACCTCAAAGATCACCTAGTCCCACCCCCCCTGCCATGGCCAGGGACACCTCCCACTACAGCAGTTGCTCACAGCCCCAGCCACACTGGCCTTCAAAATGTCCAGGGCTGGGGCTTCCACCACCTCTCTGGCCAACCTGGGCCAGTGTCTCCCCACCCTCATGGGCAACAACTTCTTCCTAACATCTCATCTGAATCTCCCCACCTCTACTTTTGACCCATATAATTTTATCCCCAGCTCTAGCAAAGCATTCCTCAGATCCATAACTTCTCCCACCAAAAGCTTTGAGGTATTAAAATACCACTCCTGATTTATCAAGGGAGCGAGGTGTTAAAATCAAGTTGGGATTGAAGGGAAATAAAGCCAAATGAAAGTACAGGGAGAAGTTCTGTGAGGGATCCAAGTTTCTCCACAGGCTCACCCAAGGAAAATCACATGTTTGACATTCAGCTTCTGCTCCTCACAGTCTCAAGGCAAGTGAGAGCAGCTCTCCTCCAAAGAGATGCTTCATCACCATCAGTTCTACCTCCATCCTTGTCATGAAAACACTCCTTGAATAACCTACATTTGTACCAGGAGGAGAACAGAGCTCAGTGCAGCTCAGAGCAAAATGGAAGTGTCCAGAAAGGTGGAAGATGGAGCCCTTGTGATCTGGACACATCAAAGAGGTGAGACATCTTTCCTCCCTCCCTTGGCACCACTGGGAAAGGACTTTCAGGTTGCCATGGCCATGACAGATAAAGCACCTGGAGAAAAAGGCACCACTGTCTTTCCTGGAGTTCAGTGTGAAGCCCAAGCAACTGCAAAAGGACCTTCTGGTCAAAGCCCATGTAGGTGGTAGTGTTTAGGAAAGGAGCCTGCAACCCAACTCCAAAGCAGCCACCTTCCCACGAAGTTTTGGGATTCCTGGAGGTGGTCCCTCAAACATACCCAGCACTGATGTCCTCACCTTGAAAGCCATGGAAGCCTTATGCTGGTTCCAGTAAGAACAAAGGTCACCAAAGCATTTCTGCTTCCCCATCCTCCTCCCCACATACCATGGTGGAGAGGTGACAAGCTCTTGTCCCCACAGGTCCACCTTACCTCATGTGGGCACCTCATGGCTCTTCCTCAACAGCATCCCCACATCCAAGAAGAAACCAAACTCCAGTTTCTCCTCCAAATCCCACTCATCCACCCACCCGAGTCATGATGTCACCACAGAAACACCAAATTGGATGGGAAGGTGAGTTCCCACCAGGTCAGGGCAGCACCATTACTTCTGCCAAGGAAAGGTTTGGAGCAAACTCTGCCCTCCCAAAGCTGGTACCACAGATCTGCTTCAACATCTGTGGTTTGACCCCCTCTAGTGGGTAGCACTCAACAAGACACGGAGACTTGCCACCATCCCTCAACCAATGGAGACCCTACTCAAGGGATGAAGCCTTTTCTCATCATTCCTATGATGACCATGATTTTCCCCCACGCACAACCCACCTGCCTTGCACTTCAGATTCAATGTCTTTGGACCTCTCCACCTGCAGCCCAGCACTTCCTTGGAGAGATCCCATAAAAAACTCATGGAAATGGGAGGATTTTAGAAGGGAGAACTGCCTTGCTGGGAAAAAAAGTGATCCCCCAGACCTGCTTTTGTAGGGAGAACATATTTATCATCTATCCCAGAATGTCTCCTGTCTGCCAACTTGTCAGGAGCTGACAAAACTCCATACTATAAAAGCAAGCTGTTAAAACTTGGCTAAAGGGAAAAACTTAGCTGCCAGACAAGCTAACCAGAAAAAGCTGAAACTGAAAAAAAAAAAAAGAGATATTTGAGTGTGCCAGGGCAGGCAGTAAATTTACAGAAAGGCTCTACAGAGCTGAGCAGCCCAACCCCAGCCAAGGAGGCAGCTCTAGGTCAGCAGCTTCTCGGTCATCTGTCATCTGACAAGCAGATGTCTCCTGCTTCAAAGAGCTTGGGTGGATCTCTCCAGAGTTGGAGCTGCTGGTGTCTCTCAGCCACCCCAAGTAGCGTGTCTTGAACTCACAGTTCAACCCAGAGCAAAGTATTTTGGTAGAGCCTACACCCACTCGTTACATAGGCATTAAATACCACATATTCCATTTAAACCCACTGATTCATCCTCCCACCTCCGGGCATGCCCAAAGAGGAACAACTCATCGATTTGGTCTTTCCACTAATAAATGAGACCTCGAGTCTCTGCCAAACTGGGGGGAATTTAGGGGCACGGATTCGTGGTGGGCTTGGTTCATGGTTGGACTCGATGATCTTAAAGGTCTTTCCCAATCAAAACCTTTCTATGAGGTTTTCTTTTAATCGCACGCGTACACAAAGGTGGATTTAATGTCAAAACCACGACAAGGGTTGTTCTGCTTTGTTCAGTTGGGTTTTTTATAGTATGTTTTCCTTCTAAATGTGTGTTTCAATCAGTTTCATGAACAAATCCCCCAGAAATGCTGCATTCGAGTCACGAATCTTACCCCTGCTGATAAAGACACAGAGAGATCTCCAGCTGATCATAGGATCATAGGAGGGTTTGGGTTGGAAGGGACCTCCAAAGGTCATCTAGTCCAACCCCCCTACAATTAGTAGGGACATCTCTAGCTAGGGCAGGTTGCTCACTGCTCCTTTTAGCTCAAATCCAATGGAATCTAATAACATCTTCTTTAATAGCCAAGGATCATACTTTAAACCTTGTACTCCAGGACAGTGACCATGACCCACTAACCCACTTAGAACAGAGGTCACAGAAAGGTGCATTAGATAGAGAAGTTCCACTCTTGCCATTAACACAACTTGTGCAACTCTCCAAGAGAGGAAAACTCCACAACTTGTGCAACTCTCCAGGACAGGAGAACTTCCAAGTCAAGACTCTTTCTCCTGAATTTCAATGGCTGAATGGCTCCAGTGAAAGCAACAGCCCTGGCAAGCCCTGACCAACCCATCTCCAGCCTATTTCCAGCAAAACCACAGCTCCACAACATCCCTCCTCAATGAAAAAACCCTTCTGCAGCTCACAGTGCAGCGACTCGACAGGGAGCAGAATGTGCACCCTTCACTTCTGGGCCAGGCTGGTTGAATTCTTCTAGTCCTCAAGCATGGCAGGGGTTGGAAGGGACCTCTGGAGATCATCTGTCCAACCCCCCTGCTCCAGCAGCTCACCCAGAGCAGGGTACCCAGGATCATATGCAGGTAGGCTTGGAAGATCTCCAGAGATTTTATCTCAGATCAGAAATCTAAGAGATTTGAGATGAAAGGTGAAAATTGCAGGTTTGTAAAGATAAAAACCCCAAGACCTGAGCTTTATCAGTGAGAATGACATTTGGGATCATAAATTGAAAAAAAAAAATATATATATACACATATTCATGCATACACACACACACAATTTTACAATATACATGTATACTTTCTTTCCAGCAGCCACTATGGGCAGGCAGCATTAACACAGCCTTTGGTTCCCAGCTGAGCAAAAAAACCAACCACAAAACCCCAGGAACATCATCAAGCCCTCCCCTCAGCACTTGCACTGCCCCCTCCATGCAATTCAAGTAGGACAAGAGAGGGGACATAGAGAAGACAAAGCCCCCACCAACCCAACCAGCTCCTTCTCCCACAATCCTGACAGAGCAGAGAGAGAATCACACTAAAACCAGAGCCCTGTGTATATTTCTGCTATAAAATATTCTTTATTCAGCATCCTATTGGCAAATCTTCACAACGTTGAGGGGAAGCAACCCCTGCAATGAGTGGTGTGACCCCCCACACCAACCCTTTGATTTCCCAATGTACCCAGGAGGAGGATTTCTCCACAGCTCCAACCTGCCCCCTCTCTATTCTCTACAAGCAACGGCCACCACGGAACGTCCCATCCCGATGACGCCATGGGCAGTCACAGCATGTCCCATGGGACACCATTTACACCATCCTAGGTCTTCCTCCTCCTCCTCCTCCTCCTCAAGTTCCCCCCAGCACGAAGCTGCAGCCGCTTTCCAGCATCAGTCCCATCGCCGCATCCACAATTAATTTTAATGGCGTTCCCGATAGCTACAGAGGAAATGGAAAAAGACACCCTCGTGTGGATGGCAGCCCACAGATCCCGGGAAGTTCATCCCTGCTCTGGGAAGACCTTGGGAAGCAGCTCCAGAGTGCCTTAAAAAAGCAGGAGCTGCACAACAGCGGGATTAGGGAGCAACAGGAGGGAAAACTCCCCGATTTCACCCCTGGCGATGCCTGCGGGGCTCCTTTCCAGCCCCTTTCGGGGGTCCCAGCCCTGCACAACCTTGGAAGGAAACGTTTTATCCTCTGCAGGGAAAAATCTGGGCAATCTGAGCTTTGCTTCTTGGGATTATCCATAAAATTCACCCCTCCACAGGGGTGCATCACTTCAGTGTCCCCCTCCCCACCTGCTCGCTGGCGGCTTTCACCGCCGTTAATAAATACACGAGTGGGTTTTTTTGCCTGGCTCAAAAAAAGAAAAAAATTAAAAAAAATAAATCCAACTTGCCAGAAGAGCATCTGCATCGGGAACTGCTTTTGCTGATGGGATCCAGCACTCGGGGAAAGTGGGAGAAAGGGTCGTGAAGCAATTCATCATCCTCGCACGCATCACCCGCAGACATCCCCCCCTCCCGCCGTCCCCCGGCCCAAATCTCGGCCGCCAGAAATAAAGAAATAATAAATAAAAACCCCAGAATAAAGCCCCGAGCAGAAGTTGAGAACAAATGTGCTTTGAACGCTACACAAATGACATTGAAGATGCAGAAGAAATGTGGGTTTTGCTGCATGGTTCTTCTTTCCCAGGGACACGCTTCCCGCGCCCTTCCCACCCGGACCCCCTCGGCTCCTTTCCCAAAAAAGAAATAAAAAATAAAAAGCAGCATCTTTGATGTGTATATTCATTTTCTCCGGAGAGAGAGAGAGGTGTCCTCAGAAGAGGTGTCAAGGCCCTCCCCTGCCTCCACCCCCGCTCCCCTCCCCCAGGCTCAACCATGCTGTCTCCATCTTAACTCCAGCCACTTCTTCACCGCTTTTCATTAGGCAGCAGAGTTAACCCCTTCGGCTACCCCAGATGGAGGGGGGTGGAGGGGGGGGAGATGTCTTCCCCTTCATCTTTTTGCTCATCCGTACCCAAAAATTTCCTAAAACCCACCGGTGAGGTGACTTAGATCCCCTGAATCCATCTGGGAAATACCGACACCGGGATCTTAACCCTTCCAGCAAACCCCTCCAAGGCTCCCCAGGACGTGCCACCTCCTCCTCCTTGGAAAAAATTCAGCATCTTCTCCTCATGGATTATTTTAGAAGCTACCAAACCCAACCAGCCCCATCTGCAGCCTCTTCCCTACAGCCTAACCCACCCATGGGGTGAAGGGGTGCATCCCACCACCCCATGGCATGACCCGGAGACTTCCCTCCGTCACCCCCATCTCACGCCCCTTCCATCTCGTTCCCCCCAGTCCCATCTCGGAGGACCTTGGGCCACCACGCCAGGTCTTTACGGTTGTCCTTACAACACCCCTTTCCCTAAGATCTCGGTGGTAGCGTTTGCATCGAAAGCCTTTCATCCCGGAGAATCCCTCCCTGCCTCCTCCCACTGCTCTTTTTTTGGGGAGGATAACGCAATTTCCAGCTCGCTCCAGAGGATGCTTTTTTCATTCCTGCTGAGCCTGAGGTCACTTCTCAGACCCTTCCTCCTGCCAGCGTCTCCTCTTCCCCAGGAGCTAGAGGGGAACACTCCCCATCCCCCTGACCTTCAGCCTCAAACCAGCAACCCCACCACCATCCCCACCGCTGGCCAAGGAGAAGGTTTCTTCTCTCTCCAAAGCCACAGCCGAGGCATCACGCTGCGTTTCTCCTCTCCTTCAGTGGGGGGGGAGTGTCAACGAGCCGGGGGCCTTCCCTTCTGCTTGGTGAGGAGACGGTCTCAGGGATGGATGCAACCCTCATCCCCTTGTCATCTATGGGGGGTTTAATCCATGCCATGGGGACATCAACCCTCTGGAAACAGCACATCCCATTGCTAGGTAGCTGGGGGTCCACACACACCCCACCACAGACCCCCTCTGGAGCAGACCCCGCTTTCTACGGGGCCTTTCCTTGCTCCCCAGAGCCACAGGACCCAGGATCTCCTCCTTCTGCAGTGCTGCTGGTGCAAGGTTCACCCCCAGCCCCACGCTGTCACCCGTGGGGTGTCCCCCTCCCCACTACCTCCTGACTGGAAGAGCAGCTCCATCCTGCTCTTGTGGGCTGGCAAGAGCCCATCCCACCCCTTGAGGCATCATCTACAGTCCCACAGAGCTAGAACCCCTTCCACCCCCGATGTCTGTGGAGGCAACCGACCCGTGTCCCCTCCAGGCCATGAGGTGAGAGCAGCCCCAGCTTTCCTCTCCCCAGCCCCACACACTCCTTTGAGGGGCATCTCTCCTCCCTTCGGGGCTCTCCTCAGTGAAAGAGGGGTTATCCCAAATCTCCACCGAGGACCAATGAACCACATTCCTCCAACCTCAACCCCACAGACACATTTGGAGGAACTTCTCTTCCCCTCAGGCATCCCCACAGTCCAAGAGGTGCCCTCACACTTCCTCCACCCAAGGGAGTACTGACCCATGTTCACCTCTGACCATGACGTGACAACGACCCCAAAGTCCCCCATCTCAGCCTCCCAGGCTCCTTTTGTGGGAATCTCTCTTCCGTTTGGGTCTCTCCTCACCCAAAGTGAATCCTCACCCGAATCTCCCTCCTTCTCCATGTGGGAGACACCACGTTGAGCACAACCACTTCAGACCACGAGCTTACACTGACCCACGTCCACCTCAGACCATGAGTTGACACTGACCCCTCTCCACCCCACCTCAGCCAAGGAACAGTGATCCAACTCCAACTCAAACCATGAGATGACACTGACCCATGTTGACCTCAGACCATGAGGTGCTGCTGACCCATACCCACCTCAGACTATGTGGGAGCAGTGATGTTCATTCACCCCACATCAGCCAGGGGACAGTGACCCACCCCAAACCATGAGATGAAAGTGACCCTCATCCACCCCACATCAGCCAGGGGACAGTGACCCACCTCAAACCATTAGGTGACACTGACCCATGTCCACCTCAGACCACAAGGTAACAGCAATGTCCATCCACCCCAGGGGACAAGTAGGGTACAATGACCCATCTCAGATCAGGAGGTGGCACTGACCCCCACTGGCCCCACCTCAGCCAGGGGATAGTGACCACCATCCACCTCAGATCACACGCTGACAATGACCCATGTCCACCTTGGACCACGAGCTGACAGTGACACACATCCTCCTTGGACCACAAGCTGACAGTGATCCCCAACCACTCCATCTCAGCCAGGGGACAGTGACCCACGTCCTCCTTGGACCACAAGTTCACAGTGACCTATGTCCTACCCAGACCACAGGCTCACAGTGAACCACATCCTTCTTGTACCACGAGCTGACAATGACCCTCACCTGCCCCACCTCAGGCAGGGGACAGTGACCCACCTCAGATCATAAGGTGACAGTGACCCACGTCTTCCTTGGACCACAAGCTCACAGTGAACCACATCTTTCTTGTACCACGAGCTGAGAACGACCCTCACCTGTCCAACCTCAGCCAGGGGACAGTGACCCATGTTCTCCTTGGATCACAAGCCAACAGTGACCCACATCCACCTTGACCACAAGCTCACAGTGACCCATGTCCTCCTTGGGCCAAGAGCTCACATTGACCCACGTCCACCTTGAACCACGAGCTGACAGTGACCCATGACCACCTTGGACCACAAGCTCACAACAAGCCCCATCTGCCCCACCTCGGCCAGGGGACACTGACCCCCTTCAAACCATGAGGTGACACTGACCAACGTCCACCTTGGACCACGAGTTGACAATGACCCATGTCCTCCTTGGACCAAGAGCTCACATTGACCCACGTCCTCCTTGTGGATCAAGAGCTCACATTGACCCACGTCCTCCTTGTGGACCAAGAGCTCACATTGACCCACGTCCTCCTTGGACCAAGAGCTCACATTGACCCACGTCCTCCTTGGACCAAGAGCTGACAGCGACCCACATGCTCCTCAAGCCACCAGCTGACAAGGACCCCCTCCAGCCCCACCTCAGCCAGGGGACACCGACCCCCCTCGGCCCATCAGCTGACACTGACCCACGTCCACCTTGGACCACAAGCCGACACCGACCCACGTCCTCCACGTACCAGCAGCTGCCAAGGGCCCCCCCCCTGCCCCACCCTGCCCGGGGGACCCCGAACCCCCGAGCCCC
>VYZX01010803.1:78919-91446 GCA_013401335.1 Brachypteracias leptosomus
AGAAAAAAAAAAAAACCCCAAACTTAATTCTAGCCTTGTCCGTAATTACCTAAATTGTTGAGAAAAATGATTCTGCTTTCATGTTGATTCACTTTTTGTAATTTCATTGCCGGGGCGCCCGTTTGAATTCTCTCCTCCTCTCCTCTTGCTCCAGACGTGTTATTTGCTAACAAAGAGCCAATGTGGAGAAATGGGAAGGTGACAACCACCTCCTTCATCAATGCAAATGGCAATAATCTCCTCTCCTCCACCAGGGAAAAAATAAACATTGAATCATCCCAGACAGAAATCCCCTTCTGAGCTTAGAAATGTGGATGGGGGAAGGCACCTGCTCTTGTTTTTGTCATAAAACTCAAGTTTATCTGGTGATTCCATGGTAAATACTTAGAATCACTGAATTGTCAGGGTTGGAAGGGACCTTCAGGANGATACATGATAAAATATAGTGTCATTATTATATTATAAGGGGTATAATTCCAGTTATCAAATGCACATTTCTTTAATCACCACCTGGCTTCAGATGGGACCTGGGTCTGAAAGGTATTTTGGTAGATGTGAGGGTCCAACTGCTGTGTAAAACATCTATGGAGAGCCAAGAGTATGAAAACCAGAATAGAGTCATAAAATCATAGAATCTTTTATCTTGGAAAAGACCTCTAGGATCATCAAGTCCAACCTTTGGCCAGCATCTCCCTGACCCCCAGACCATGTCTCCAAGCACCACATCTACTCCTTTGTTGAACCCCTCCAGGGATGGGGACTCCACCACCTCCCTGGACAGCCTGGGCCAGGGCCTGACCACTCTCTCAGTAAAGAACTGTGCCAAAATCCTCAAACATTGTCAGAAAATCACCCTGGGATGGATTCGGCTGCACTGTCTCATGACCCAGCAAAGCAGAACAGAGGGACAACTCCTGGAAATGTCCTCACTTTTGGAAGGGCCAGAAGCTTTTTGCATAAGCAGCTCAGAAGTAGCTCCATAAAACACCACCAAGCTTCTTCTCAGAGATATGTTCATCTCAGCATAGCAAATAGTTGCCTTATCTTGGAGGTTGGGGGTTTTTTCAAGAGTCTTTTTGGGTTTTTGTGGACTTGACCATAGCAGGTCAACTGGGGCCAGAGGAATGCGGGGGGGGGGGGTCTCCCCAGAGCAGAGGGGCAGGATCCCCTCCCTGCCCTGCTGCCCACATTGCTGAGGAGCAGCCCAGGAGGACATTGGCTGCTGGGCTGCCCTCTCCCATTGCTGCCTCATGTTGAGCTTCTCATCAACCAACACCCCAAGTCCTTCTCCCCAGGGCCATCAGCCTCTATTGATACCAGGGGTTGCCCTGACCCATGTGCAGGACCTTGTTGAACCTCATGGGGTTCACTTGGACCCACGTCTCCAGGTCCCACCTATCATGCCACTGTTTCCTTATTTTTATTTTCCAAATAAAACCTTCCCACGGCTCCGTGAATCTTGCACAAAGACACAAGTCAACTCCTCCAAAGCCAACCCTTGTCTCACCCCACAGAGAAGACAAGTTCTCCAAGCTCTGCTGGCTCCTCTTTTGGTTCCTCCTCCTTCTTTGAGCCATCCTGCTCTCCACCAGGATGGGTGTTTAGCTGCTCGCCTCCTAATCAGCCCCAATTACAGCCTCTCCCAGCATCTTCTGCTGCCAAATTGGAGGGGGAAAAAAAAATTAAAAAAGAGAAAGAGTTTGTTAAAAAAGAGAGGGAGGCTAATGCCTGAAAAGACATATGTGTTTAGTGTTGTTGGCAGATTTGTAAACTTATTAGTGCCTCCACACACCATGTAATTAAGATCTACTGGTAATTAGTCAATAGTTAAAAATAGGGGCTGGTATTGTGCTGCTGAAAACGCCCACAAAATAATGTGTTCTCTGCTCTGGAGCTGCAGAGAGTGGCTCTAAAAAATGTTAATTTCAAACATACATATTGGTTTCAGAGCCAGATTTTTTTTTTTTTCTCTTAGCAAAGGAGAGTTCAGGGTGTGTTTGTGCGAGCCCAACCTCTTTATCTTTGTGTATTTATGGGTCTCTGTGTGATGTCCAAAGAGACTGGTGGCATATTTTGTCTTGGAT
Organism: Brachypteracias leptosomus; assembly: GCA_013401335.1. Taxonomy (NCBI): domain Eukaryota; kingdom Metazoa; phylum Chordata; class Aves; order Coraciiformes; family Brachypteraciidae; genus Brachypteracias; species Brachypteracias leptosomus. The sequence goes on from VYZX01010803.1 coordinate 81,004, forward strand.
CAACATGTTAAGCTATAAAAGTGCAGACTCGACACAGCCATGGAAGGAGCTTTTCTCATTTGGAGATTTCCATGGAAATAAACCTGCTCATCCAAGGGAATTGTTCAGCAATCCACGGGCATGGCAGATGTGCAGCACCATGGGGCAGATGTCTGATGTTTGGAGGGTCGTGCCTGTATTTTCTGCATATTCAAGGGATTACCACAGCCTATGGATATAATCCTCTAGTAACCTGAAATGTCAAAGACAAAGCAAAAGCTCTAAAGCCTTGTGTGGCCAAACTGCCCTCGAAGAGCTGGAATTCCCACTTGCATTTGAAGTCCCTCATCCTCATGAAAGAAAACCCCCCGAGAAGTGATGTGCTCCTGGAATTTCTTTCCTCCTGCTGTAGAACATGGTCCAGAGCTGTGTGAGAGGTGATGTTCTGAAGGGACATCCCAGAAGCAATCTGTGGTGATTTGTTGTGCAGACAGGCATTTGTCTGCAGGAATCCAAAGGGCTTGATTTGGATTGCTTGGGAGATCCAAGGAACGTGTCGTCGACTCAATGGGGGATTCACTCCTTATGCTCCCAAACTGCTCCTAAATCTTTCCTGGTGTCAAGTCAATGGGTTTGTCAGTGATGCACCAGTTGGAGAAATCTACCCTTGCCAAGCAGAGGTAGTTGTTGTATTCACAGACCTCCTCCTGAAGGACCAGCAGGGAGTGAAATTCTGCTGCAGGGAGTCAAGTGGACTTGGTTTCGTGCCCTTGAGAGAAGCATCTTCTCTTAGTCTTAGGAAACAAAGAAACCTCACTCCAACTCCACAGGAGAGCAGAAAAGATCAAGCCTGGAGAGTTCTAGCAAGGGCCAACAAAGTTATTTCATGAGTTGTTCATGATACATACATGAATTATCATCCTCCGTGGATGCAGGCTGCACAGACATGAGGTATTGCTAACTTTGAGATCACAAGAGGGTTTCTAGCAATGTGTCTTTGGTACCCAAAGTGAATTTTAATTTCATTGTGTTCAGCTCTGGAGTTTATAAGGTGAGGCTTTTAGAATCACAGAATGTTTGAGGCTGGAAGGGACCTCTAGAGGTCATCTTGTCCAACCTCCCTACACAAGCAGGGAGCTTCAAGAGCCATCAAAACTAATTTTTAAATACCATTTTCAGGCATGAATGTGTCCTTTCTCCAACCTGCTCCAATGTCCTCTTCCCCAGTTGGTTTAGGCATGGTAGTTAACCCACACATGATATGGTAGTTAACCAACACCTGGCAAATACAAGGAGTGATGGTTTTAAGCTGGGAAAGGAGAGATTTAGGCTGGAGATTAGAAGAAAGTTCTTTAACCTGAGGGTGATAGATGAGTGGAATGGGCTGCCCAGAGAGGGGGTGGAGGCCCCATTCCTGGAGTCCTTCAAGGTCAGGCTGGATGGAGCTCTGAGCAGCCTGCCCTAGGTAGAGATGTCCCTGCTGGTGTAGGGAGGTTGGACTAGATGACCTCTGGAGGTCCCTTCCAGCCTCAAACATTCTCTGATTCTATGAAATACTTTGGGAATGCCATGAAGTTGGTTACATCAAACCTGGGAGCAGAACAAGACTACATGATAGTAATTAAAATGTACATTTGTTTATCACTGATGCCATTTGTTTTTAATCAAAGAAAATTGGTGATGGCAAAAAAAAAAAAAAAAATCATAGAATTACAGAATTGTCAGGGTTGGAAGGGACATCAAAGATCATCCAGTTCCAACCCCCCTGCCATGGCCAGGGACACCTCCCACTACATCAGTTGCTCACAGCCCCAGCCAGCCTGGCCTTCAAAATGTCCAGGCATGGGGCTTCCACCACCTCTCTGGGCAACCTGGGCCAGTGTCTCCCCACCCTCATGGGCAACAACTTCTTCCTAACGTCTCATCTGTAGCCTTGACTGGGCGAAGACACGAATAGTTTGTCTCTTCTCTCTGTAGGATCCAGCAGAAACTGGTCAAGGGATGGAGGAGGAGGTCAGAATGATAAGGACATGGAAAACCAGAGAAGAGCACTCCAAGGGTGTGATCTCCTAAGCCTTGTTTCCTCAAGAAACCAGAAGGACATAAAAGAACCTTTATTTCCTTTGCTCTTTGCTTTTTCACTGCTTCAAGCTCTTTCATAAATCAGCTCCAAGTCTCACTCTCCAGCTTGGGCTCGCTGAGGACTCCAAGTCACCAGAGCCTGCAGATTCACCTCGGGGTCGTTGCACATGTCTGTCAGGGAAAAGCTCCATTTGTCAGATGATCAGTCATCACTGGGGACCACCAGTTGATCACTGGTCATGCCACTGCTTGGAGACAAGTCACTGCAGGAGGAGCTGCTGGAGCGTGAGAACCTCTGGGACACCCAACCACCGAGGTTGGACAGTGACAAACCTCTCCAGGGGGACTCCTGACATGTTCTGCATGGGCTGCCCCACAGGCTGCAAAATCCTGGAGGATTTGAGAGCTGTGAAGGAAGACCAAGTATTTACCATCTCTTCCAGAATGAGAACTAGCAGAAAAGCCATTGGAGCAACAGGTTCAAGGAGTCCCCCAAGCTGAAAATGACCAGAAAGTGGGAAATTAGAAGATCATATACATATGATCATGTGTATGATATATATCATAGAATCCTAGAATGTTTGAGGCTGGAAGCCTCATCTGGTCCAACCTCCCTACACCAGCAGGGACATCTCCACCTAGGGCAGGCTGCTCAGAGCCCCATCCAGCCTGACCTTGAAGGACTCCAGGGATGGGGCCTCCACCCCCTCTCTGGGCAGCCCATTCCACTCATCTATCACCCTGTATGATATATACATATATTTGTGGCCCTTCTCTGTGGAGAACATGTTGTATGAGGAGCACCTGAGGGAACTGGGATTGTTGAGCTTGGAGAAGAGAAGACCTCATTGCTCTCTACAACTGCCTCAAAGGAGGTTGTGGTGAGGCTGGGGTTGGGCTCTTCTCCCAAGGAACTAATGACTGGACAAGAGGTGATGGCCTCGAGTTGCCCCAGGGCAGGATTAGATTGGACATTAGAAGAAGTTTTTTGCTTCAAGAGTGGTCAGGCCCTGGCCCAGGCTGCCCAGGGAGGTGCTGGAGTCCCCATCCCTGGAGGAGTTCAACAAACGAGTAGATGTGGTGCTTGGAGACATGGTCTAGGGGTCAGGGAGATCTTGGCCAAAGGTTGGACTTGATGACCCTTGGAGGTTCTTTCCAGCCTAAATGATTCTATGATTCTAAATGTTCTTGCCTTGTTCTTATAGGAAGCTGTTAATGATCAAAACTGGGGAGAAAATATCAGGTGCATCCTTGGTTTGAACGTGTCCAGTTGTTGCTCCCCAGGAGGATGACAACCACAAGTCCCTCAGTTTGACCCACTGTGAGATGAGGTAGAGCAGCCCCAGTGCTGCTGTCTCTGCTCTAACCCCTTGGTGTTTGCTTCACAGTGATGTCTTTTCCTCTTGGTGAGAAGTTCTGCTGTGAAAGGCAGTTCTGGTGACTCTGATTTACCATGACAGCAACTTCAGGGGCATTTAAAGAAACTGGAAGGAAGAGATAAATAAGCTTGAAGATTTCTTCATAAAACGATGGAAGAGTTGCTCTTCCCTATAAGGCTCCTGAATACTAAGCCAGGCATGGGAATTGGTCTCACCTTGGTTTAGACCTCTAGAAGTTACACATCGTGCTCAAGCTGGTCCTTCAGAGTTTCTCTGCAGGATTTGGAGGGGATTCCAGCACATCTAGAAGGCAATTCCTTTCCTTGTTTTAGGCATGTAGTTTGGGACTGGATGAACTATGCTCTGGAGATGCCCATTCTCTTTCTTCTGACTGCAGAGAGAGTGCAGAGCACTGCACAACAACCCCAACTTCAGAGGGCTGAAGTTCATAGAATCATAGAATTATAAAAAGGATTGGGTGGGAAGGGACCTTTAAAGGTCACACAGTCCAACCCCCCTGCACTGAGCAGGGACATCTGCAACTAGAGCAGGTTGCTCAGAGCCCCAAACAACCTCCCCTGCAATGGTGCCAGGCATGGGGCAGCCACCACCTCTCTGGGCAACCTGGCACAGGCTCTCACCACCCTCAGCACCAACAATTTCTTCCTTCTATCCAGTCTAAATCTCCCTCTTTTAGTTTCAAACCATCACCCCTTCTCCTGTCCCAACAGACCCTGATAAAAAGTCTGTCCCCATCTTTCTGAAAGGCCCCTTGAAGTCCTGCAAGGCCACCAGAAGGTCTCCCCAGAGCCTTCTCTTCTCCAGGCTGACCAAGCCCAACTCTCTCAGAAGCTTCCAGCCCTCCCAGCATTGCTGGGGCTCCTCTGGCCCCGCTCCACCAGCTCCATGGCTCTGCTGTGCTGAGGACTCCAGAGCTGCCCCAGCACTGCAGGGGGGTGTCCCCAGAGGGGCAGGATCCCCTCCCTGCCCTGCTGCCCACGCTGCTGGGGAGCAGCCCAGGAGGACATTGGCTCTGGGCTGCGAGTGCATCTCCAGCTCCTCACCCCCAGCACCCCCAAGTCCTTCTCCCAGGGCTGCTCTCCAGCCCTTCACCCCCAGCCTGTGCTGATACTGGGATTACCCTGACCCGGGTGCAGACAGCTCTGGATGCTTTGATTAGGTGACACTTTGCATCTCTCTTCTTGGTTTGCCAGAGCCTGAGAGCCATGAGAGGTGTGCTTGGTCTTTGGGTGAGTGTCACAAAGTGCTCCTTGTGGCACTCCCCATGGGAAGCCCCACCAGTACTGGGGAAACCTTCCTCCTGCTCTGCTCAAGTGATGGTCAGTGCAATAGGGAGGGGAAGCTGAGGAGGTAAAGCAAAGCTGGAGGGTAGCAAGGAATCCTCAAAGAGAAGCGTGAGGAACTCAGTTATCTGCTCGTGTGGCTGATAAAAAGGGGCACAGGGGATTCAGCAGCAGAAATGCTCAGGTTGAATCTCTGAGAGGATAACAAGCTCTGGCATTTTTAGGGCAGAATGAAAAAAAAAAAATAGAAGAAGAAGCTGAAACAGCAGCAAACAATAACTCTTGATCTACATCTTAGAGATCACTCTACTTGCAATGAATCCAATGGGGCAACCATCCAGATAAGGACTGCAAAACTAGACCTGCTGGATGAGACCTGCCTTGACCCCATAACTTCTTACTTGTCCTTCTATCTCCAGCCTTGCCTAGTCACTCCTCAGCTCTTCCAGTACTTCACCTGGAAGAGAGGAAAGAATTCCCATTCCTCTGAGACATAAATACTTAATTCATACACCTGAACACTGAGAGTAGTTCTGCTGACCCTGCATAAGGCAGGGTGGAAAACCCCACCAAGAAATCTCTAGAGAAAACACATTCTCCATGAGGAGTGGCAGCTCTAGTGTCAGATCTTGGTTAAACAAGACATAGAAACATAGAATCATGGAATGGTTTGGGTTGGAAGGGACCTCAAAGATCATCAGTTCCAGCCCCCCTGCCATGGGCAGGGACACCCCCCACTAGACTAGGTTGCTCCAAGCCCCAGCCAACCTGGTCTGGAACACCTCCAGAGATGGGACATCCACAACTTCTCTGGGCAACCTGTGCCAGTGTCTCACCACCCTCATTTAAATCCTTATCCCTATTAAAGCCCATGCCTGAGACATGTTTGTGTGGCAGGATATTTAAACATCAGCTTTCAGTGCCACTTGCTTTGATTAGCCCAGATGGGCTTCAGATTAATGGGGTTTGTGGGCAGCAGGGCAGGGAGGGGATCCTGCCCCTCTGCTCTGCTCTGGGGACACCCCCCTGCAGTGCTGGGGCAGCTCTGGAGTCCTCAGCACAGCAGAGCCATGGAGCTGGTGGAGCGGGGCCAGAGGAGGCCCCAGCAATGGTGGGAGGGCTGGAAGCCTCTGCTGGGAGGCCAGGCTGGGAGAGTTGGGCTTGGTCAGCCTGGAGAGGAGAAGGCTCCAGGGAGACCTTCTGGTGGCCTTGCAGGACTTCAAGGGGTCTGTCAGAAAGATGGGGATGGACTTTTGATCAGGGCCTGTTGGGACAGGACAAGGAGTGATGGTTTGAAACTAAAAGAGGGAGATTCAGACTAGAGAGAAGGAAGAAATTGTTGATGCTGAAGGTGGTGAGACCTTGACCCAAGTTGCCCAGAGAAGTTGTGGCTGCCCCATCCCTGGAACATTCAAGACCAGGTTGTTTGGGGCTCTGAGCAACCTGCTCTGGGTGCAGATGTCCCTGCTCAGTGCAGGGGGGCTGGACTAGATGATCTTTAAGGTCCCTTCTAACACAAACGGTTCCATGATTTTATGATCCCATGACTCTATGAATCTGGGGCTTCCCACCCATTTTCCAGGACCTATCTCTTTTCCCTTCAGAAGATCTTGGATGTGCCAACAAAACCCTTGCACGGGTGAAGGCTGCTGGGCTGTATGAGCTCTACGAACAGGAATGGCTGGAGAATATCAGAGCTGGCTGCCAGCCCTGCAGCAGAGCTTGCTTTCTCCAAACCCACACGTACTTTAACCCATCTCTCAGCAGCTCGGAGCCCATTTGACAGTGTGAAGACAGTGTCACAGTCTGGCGGCTGCTCCCCCGGTGGGGAATCCTTGTCCTGCCTCCTGTGGTCCCCCTACCTCAGGGAGCTCCAACCACCACCAGAGGTGATACCTTCATTTCCAGGTGCAACTGCTCCTTCAGCTCTTTGCCTCCCCAAATCACTCCTTATTGCTACGTGTGAAAACCTTCAGCACTCTGCAAAGTTGCTGCGTGTCAGATGGGAACCGTTCCCTGGCGCTGGTTTGCAAGAGAGGATTTCACAGCTTGCTGGGAAACCTCCATTTCTGCTCCAGCCTGGGCTGACCTGCACCAGTTAAGGGCTTTCACAGCCTCTTGGTGTGGAGCTTGGGGTCTGTAATCAAAGGTGGAGCTGCTCAGATGTTTAGTTTTCAAGAGGACTAATTCAGTGCCCCCCATGCCAGTCACAGGGGGTGTTTTTGTGTGATGGGATGATGCCATTTTCTCCAAGGTGCTGCCTGGCTGTACCTTCTTCTTACCTCCAAACATCCAAATTCATCGATGCCTTGTTTACATTGCAATGCCAGAGATGTTTTATTGTCCTGTTGCTTTTATTCTGCTGAATATGGTGGAAATTTTGGTTGGGGGAGAATCAGAGAATGGTTTGGATCAGGAGGGACCTTTAAAGGTCATCTGGTTAAACCCTTTATACTGAGCAGGGACACCTGCAACTAGAGCAGGTTGCTCAGAGCCCCAAACAGCCTCACCTGCAATGGTGCCAGGGATGGGGCATCAACCACCTCTTTGGGCAACCTGGCACAGGCTCTCACCACCCTCAGCACCAACAATTTCTTCCTTCTCTCTAGTCTAAATCAGAGAATCCTAGAATGGTTTGGAAGGGACCTCAAAGATCATCTAGTTCCAACTCCCCTGCCATGGCAGGGACACCTCCCACTAGACCAGGTTGCTCCAAGCCCCATCCAGCCTGGCCTTGAACACCTCCAGGGATGGAGCATCCACAACTTCCCTGGGCAACCTGTGCCAGGGTCTCACCACCCTCTGAGCAAAGAATTTCCTTCTAATTTCCAATCTAAATCTACCCTCTTCTAATTTCCAATCTTAATCTCCCTCTTTTAGTTTCAAACCATCACCTATTGTCCTGTCCCAACAGGCCCTGCTAAAAACTCTGTCCCCAAACTCTGCCAGTGTCTCACCACCCTCAGTGTAAAAAACTTCTTCCTCACATCAAGTCTAAATCTAGTAGGTTTATACATATTTTGATTTCCAAGATTTATCCCCATAAATGCCTGTAGAGCACAATCTTTGGCCCCCACCAGGCTGTTAATGTTTCTTTGGTTTGCAGCAGTGGTAGCACCACGGTTGGTGTTTCCATCAGCTTGTCATGGGAGAGAGGTTCAGTGTTCACTGAGGATTGAGGGTTTCTTCATCACTCCTCATCCCTGAAGTGGGCAAAGTGCCACCAGCAGTCTCCGAGGATATTTCAGACTCCGTTGCCTAAGTGCCCTCTGGTCCTTTCTTGATATTTCAGGCTGTTGAGGCGATCTCCTGGACCTCACCTATCTCCAAACGTGGCAGCACATCAATCACACACTTCCCCTCGCGTGATGTCCCCAGGGATTGCCAAACCCACTTAGACCCCCAGCTCATCAAACCCTCCTTCTTGCCTCCAGCGATGGCCAAAAAACCTGAGGTTGCCTCCACAGCACACCAAACTTAGGTGGAAAAACCTCTTTTCTGGCTGCTGCAGGAGATCCACTTATGCGCTGGAGCGTGAGATTTGATTACCCTTATTACAGGATCTTCACGTGCAGAGCTCCAAATGTTCATGGTCATGCAATTATCCAGGCACGGCAGTTGACTCAGTGACCTTCTTTGGCAGTGGAGTCCATAAATGTGCTATATAAAGCAGCAGGACCTTGGATTTCCTCCACTGAACTTTACCTTCCACCGGTGACGTCCAGTGACTTATATCACACATGGCAGGAGAAAATGGGAAGAGTTTCAGGCCTGTTCTTCCCTTTTTTACACTTGAATATCTCTTAATAACTCTTGAATATATATAATATATAATGAATATCTGAATAACTCTTCTTAAGGGACTGGAAAGGTTCTTATGAGGAAAGGTTGAGAGCCCTGGGGCTGTTGAGCTGGAGAAGAGAAGGTTGAGAGGGGATTTAATCAATGTTTACAAATATATGAAGGAGGATGGGAGCAGACTCTTTTCAGAGATGCCCAGTGATAGGACAAGGGGCAATAGGCACCAACTGGAATCCAGGAGGTTCCACCTCAACATGAGGAGAAACTTCTTTGCTGTGGAGTGACAGAGCCTGGAACAGGCTGCCCAGAGAGGTTGTGGGGTCTCCTTCTCTGGAGGCTTTCAAGACCCATCTGGACACGTTTCTATGTGACCTGCCCTAGATGAACCTGTTTTGGCAGGGGGGTTGGACTAGATGATCTCTAGAGGTCCCTTCCAACCCCCACCATTCTGTGATTCTGTTTCCAAAACATTTTTTGGATTTTTGACCATTTTCTTCCCTCCAACAAGATTATCCTTGTGCTGCCCTTCAGGATTTTCCACCACCCTGGAGCAAAGGTGAACATCACCCAGGGAATGTCCAACACATCCTTGGGTCTTCTCTTGGTGAAGATGTCAGGTATTTTGGGGAAAAAGAGGATGGATATTACACACATGCAAGAAGGAAGGTCGTGTCAAGGGCTGGCACCATCTGAGGCCCAGCAGAAGAGAGAAGATGATGGGTCTATTCAAAAGGTCTGTTGAAGGTCTATTCCAAAGGGTTTGTAATGACGGGACCAGGAGTGATGGTTTTAGGCTGGGAAAGGAGAGATTTAGGGTGGATATGAGAAAAAAGTTCTTTAACCTGAAGGTGATAGATGAGTGGAATGGGCTGCCCAGAGAGGGGGTGGAGGCCCCATCCCTGGAGTCCTTCAAGGTGAGGCTTGCTGGGGCTCTGAGCAGCCTGCCCTAGGTAGAGATGTCCCTGCTGGTGTAGGGAAGAAGGGAAAAAATGTTAGTTTTAAGCAAAACACCACCACGAAACCCCCATTTAGCATCTCTTCCAGCACATGCTGCTGCAGCCTTGAGGGCAAGGAGGTAGAAAAGCGACTAGAGCACGAGTCTCAAGTGAAAGGAAGCTGGGATGAAATCCCAGCCAGCCTCTCAGTCCCTCACTCAGGGCTGCTGGAGATGCCTGATGCTTTCTGACTGCATGGCCAGGGCTGAAGGAATCACTTGATTGCAGCGTTTTCACTTCTAGAGTGAAAAAAAGAGGCTTTTTTTCCTTGCATGAGTTACAATTTTATGAAGCCATCTCATCACCTTGGTTAATGCAACCTCCCCCTTTCTGCTCTCTGATCATGTTTTGCACCTGGAGCTCCTCCTGCCCACGTCCCTCCCTGCGCCTGCTGGTTGCCATAGAACCATAGAATTGTCAGGGTTGGAAGGGACCTCAAAGATCATCCAGTTCCAACCCCCCTGCCATGCCCAGGGACACCTCCCACTACAGCAGTTGCTCACAGCCCCAGCCACACTGGCCTTCAAAATGTCCAGGGATGGGGCTTCCAGCACCTCTCTGGCCAACCTGGGCCAGTGTCTCCCCACCCTCATGGGCAACAACTTCTTCCTAATGTCTCATCTCAATCTCCCCACCTCTAGTTTTGACCCATTCCTCCCAGTCCTACCACTACCCAACAGCCTCAAAAGTCCCTCCCCAGCTTTCTTGTAGCCCCCTTCAGATCCTGGAAGGCCACCAGAAGGTCCCCTCGGAGCCTTCTCTCCTCCAGACTCAACAACCCCAACTCTCTCAGTCTGTCCTCACAGCAGAGGCGCTCCAGCCTCTGATCATCCTCGTGGCCCTTCTCTGGACATGTTCCAGCACGTCCAGATCTTTCTTGTGCTGGGGGCTCCAGAACTGGAC
>VYZX01010803.1:92901-108500 GCA_013401335.1 Brachypteracias leptosomus
AAATGTCCAGGGATGGGGCTTCCAGCACCTCTCTGGCCAACCTGGGCCAGTGTCTCCCCACCCTCATGGGCAACAACTTCTTCCTAATGTCTCATCTCAATCTCCCCACCTCTAGTTTTGACCCATTCCTCCCAGTCCTACCACTACCCAACAGCCTCAAAAGTCCCTCCCCAGCTTTCTTGTAGCCCCCTTCAGATCCTGGAAGGCCACCAGAAGGTCCCCTCGGAGCCTTCTCTCCTCCAGACTCAACAACCCCAACTCTCTCAGTCTGTCCTCACAGCAGAGGCGCTCCAGCCTCTGATCATCCTCGTGGCCCTTCTCTGGACATGTTCCAGCACGTCCAGATCTTTCTTGTGCTGGGGGCTCCAGAACTGGACGCAGAGCTCCAGGTGGGGTCTCACGAGGGTGGAGTAGAGGGGGAGAATCCCCTCCCTCGTCCTGCTTCCCTTCCCTCCTCCACATCTCCCTTACACCCCTGTGCTCCTTCCTATGCACACCATGAATGGTGGGAGCTGAAGGACTTGGGCACCTGCCTTGGGACACCCCAGACAAGGGTGGCACCCCATGTTCTAGCTGAAAAGCAGAACATATTTCTGGGCAGTAGCATCACCTCGTCTCTTTTCCACCTTCCCATGCAGCCCACAAGTCCTTCCCTCCTCCCAGGCTGCTCTCTCCCAAAGGACACCACAGCCACCAGCCCCCATGATGCTCTAAAACCTGGCACCACTAAACCATGTCCCATTCCTCCTTCCACCCACCTCCCCCACACGCTTTTCCTTCACTAATCCTCAAGGAGCCACAGCTTAGGAGTCCCTAGATTAGCATCGCCTGATGTGCCCCCATTGTCCCCTTCTGAGAGCATAAGCCCTGCAGGAATCTCCTTGATTTTAGGGCAAGGGATGTTGCTGGAATTCCTCACCTTGTTTGTGGTGCTCTCAGTTCTCTATGGGGTCTTTTCTATGATTTATTTGCTGGACATTCAGAGCATGGTGAGATGTGTTAGTGTTAAGATTTTCGAGGCAGTTTTTTCTTCCAAGATGGATAAAGTTGGTGTTGGGGAGAAGTTCACCATGAGCCAGCAAAGGGCCCTTGTAGCCAAGAAGGTCAATGATCTCCTGGGATGCATTGAGTGTGTCCAGCAGGTCAAGGGAGGTTCTCTTCTCTCTCTATTTTGCCCTAGTGAGACCATCTCTGGAGTATTGGGTCCAGTTCTGGGTTCCCCAGGTCAAGAGAGACAAAGAACTACTGGAGACAGCCCAGATGTTGAGGGTCCTGGAGCATCTCTGTGCCCAGGACAGGCTGAGAGCCCTGGGGCTGTTGAGCTGCAGAAGAGAAGCCTCAGAGGGGATCTGATCAATGCTGAGCAAGAGCTAAAGAGTGAGAGTCAAAAGGCTGGAGCCAGACTCTTGTCAGTGGTGCCCAGGGACAGGACAAGGGGCACCAGGCATAAAAATCTTGGATATTCTGACTCTGATTTGATTTGGGCTTTATCAGGATGATTAAAAAGTGCTTTACACTTGTGCCCTAACAGATCCTAACCACTGTGGTGTTGGCTTGTTAGCTGGAGACAGTTTGGGATAGGGGGAGAAGAGGCTTGGATTGGGATGTCACAGAATCACAGCGTTGCTGTGGTTGGAAAGGATCTATAAGATCATCGTGCCCTGGAGAGATAAAGGGATGCAGGCTTGCAAGGTGTCTTTGGTCACACCAAACCATCTCCCTTTGTCCTCCACGGGGCAAACCCTTCCCTCCTTCATGCCCTATGGAAAGGAGATGTGCAAACAAGGAAAGAAAACAGATGATGCATCCCTAAGAGATGCTTTGGTGTGGGGGCACGGTGGTGGTCCCAGCAGGGAGCCCTTTATGCTCACAAAGGGGCTTTGCCCAAGACATATTTAAGCAGCTTATGGCCATTAGATAAATGTTTAATCTGCAGGAAAGTGGGGCAAGCAGGTGCTCCCATGCATTTAAGGCCATGGAGCAGCTGGACCTGAGAGACAGAGGGGTGGAGAGGAGCCAGGAGGGTAGGACTGAGGTGGGTGGGGTCGGAGGTGGCACCTCAGGGGTTGAGAGAGCAGGTACAGCAGCTGAAAACCCCAATAAGGTTCTGGGGAAAGGTAAAAGGAAGCCCTGAATCACTTAACAGCAGCAGGGATGGGGAGAGGGACCCAAAAATTTGATGTACCAAGCCTGGTTGCACCGATTCCACCTGGAAGGTGTCTTGAAGGTAGCTGGAAGGTAGCTTGAAAATCCCCCCCCAGATGTGCAGCTCTGCCCTTGCATGAAAGGCCAGACAGAACATCTGCCAGATCACCCCAGATCTGATCCTAGTTTGGCCTAAATTGAAGATCTGGATGGGTCTGTGGGAGGCAAGAGCAGAGCAGGAATAACTTCAGGTGTCCACGGCTGCACCTTGTCCTCCAAAAAGGCTTAAACTGACATCTCTTGAGTCTCATCCCTCCAGAGAGGGGGTGGAGGCCCCATCCCTGAAGTCCTTCAAGGTCAGGCTTGCTGGGGCTCTGAGCAGCCTGCCCTAGGTAGAGATGTCCCTGCTGGCGTAGGGAGGTTGGCCCAGATGAGCTCTGGAGGTCCCTCCCAGCCTCAAACATTCTAGGATTCTATGAGTCCCTGAGCAGCATTTCCCAAGCAGGGGCCGTTGTTTTGCAGACATCCAAGAGATGGCAGCCTTCCCCAAATCTTCTTCCTCGCCAGCTGCCTGGGCTCTGACCAGCAGATCCGTGTCTCACCTTCTCTGCTGGCACTGCAGCTGGTGTGACCCCTGGGAGATGGAGCTCCAGAGCTGCAGAGAGCTGCTAAAAGCCACGTCTCTAGCCATGGTCTTGGGATTTTTGTGGTTTCTGCTTGGAGCAGCGATTTTGCCTCCTCCTGGAAGAGGGATTTGGATTTTCTCTTCGTTGTACGTGAGCCAAGTTGCCTTTGAAAGCAGCTTGGGTTGCTCCTGCAGCATCTCCTCACCATCCATGGTGACCAGAGCAGCTCTTTTGGGAGGGGTGGTTGGGTTGGGAACCTGAGGGGGAAGAGGCTGTAGGAGCCAGGACTGCACTGGCTTGTGGTCTCAGCTCCATGTGGACCCTATTCCCAAATTGTCCTCCCTTGTAGAAGGAGAGCTCCTTGTGCTGGAGTCCCCAGCACGAGAAGGGTGTGGAGATATTGGAGTGTGTCCAGAGGAGGGACCAAAATGCTCAGGGAATGGAGCATCTCTGGTGTGGAGACACTGAGAGAGTTGGGGCTGTTCAGCCTGGAGAAGAGAAGGCTCCAGGGAGACCTTATAGTGACCTTCCAGGACCTGAAGGGGCTCCAGGAAGGCAGGGGAAGGTCTGTTCAAAAGGGTTTGGAATGACAGGACCAGGAGTGATGGTTTGAAGCTGGGAGAGGAGAGATTGAGGCTGGAGATTAGCAAAAAGTTCTTTAACCTGAGGGTGATAGATGAGTGGAATGGGCTGCCCAGAGAGGGGGTGGAGGCCCCATCCCTGGAGTCCTTCAAGGTGAGGCTGGATGGGGCTCTGAGCAGCCTGCCCTAGGTGGAGATGTCCCTGCTGGTGTAGGGAGGTTGGACCAGATGAGCTCTGGAGGTCCCTTCCAGCCTCAAACATTCTAGGATTCTATGATCACAAACATGAACTTCTCTGGCAAGACCTCCCAGACCTTTCCTGACCCTCTGCAAGCAACGTTTGGCAAGGCACTGAACCACACAGGGTGAGAACTGCTCTTTTTTAATGAGAGGAGCCAACTCCATTTCCATCAAACGAGAAGAAACTAACATAGACATCACCAACTTGTGTAGGGAGGTTGGACCAGATGACCTCTAGAGGTCCCTTCCAGCCTGAAACATTCTAGGATTCTATGATTTCCTTCCTCAGCACCCAAATCTCTGCTCTACTTCTTCTTCTTGTGTGTCAGGCAGCAGCACGTCCTCCTGCAGTCCTCAGTGTGCTTCTCCTTCTCCTCCTTACCACGTGTCCTGGAACAATTCCCACTGCAGCTCTTTTTGGACTGGTTTTTGCCTGTAGGAAAGAAGAGAGAGAGCTACATCCCATGACCACAATGGGACCTAGGTCACATGGAGCTCCTTAGATGGTGGATGGTTAAATCTAGGATGTCATGTCACTAGAGCACAACTCCACTCCCAAAACCTCATGAGCCAAACCCAACCAAGATCTTGACACCAGACCCACACCTACTTTCCTGGAAAAGTCTTCTTTAAACCTTAATTCTTTTTTTTAACCTGAATTCCTTTTTTTAACCTGAATTCCTTGATGCTCCACTATTACTTCTCAATCCTGCTCCATATCATCTGCCACCTTACCTGGGGTGGCCATCAAGGCCATCAGAAAAACAGCGAACACAACGTAGATGAACTTCATGGTGGGATCTCCACCAGGGTCACAGCAGACCTGGGAGGTGGCCTTGAATGAGGTGCTAAGAAAAAGGCTGGAGATCCTGCTATTTATAGACATCTCTTGACAGAGAGGACAGTGTTAAGGAGGAGTGTGACTTCGTTGTGGTCCAAGGACACATTGTTTGTGGTTAGTGTCACTCCAACCCAGTGGCCATCTGACATCCACTCCCTGCCCATTTGTCACTGGCTCTTTGAAGGCATCTCATGTGGCTTGTGCAGGCATCAAAAGAAGTGTGGCCAGCAGATCAAGAGAGGTGATTCTGCCCCTCTGTTCTGCCCTGGGGAGACCTCACCTGGAGCTCTGCCTCCAGTGCTGGAGCCCCCAGCACAAGAAGGGTGTGGAGATATTGGAGTGTGTCCAGAGGAGGGACCAAAATGCTCAGGGGAATGGAGCATCTCTGGTGTGGAGACACTGAGAGAGTTGGGGCTGTTCAGCCTGGAGAAGAGAAGGCTCTGGGGGGACCTTAGAGTGACCTTCCAGGACCTGAAGGGGCTCCAGGAAGGCAGGGGAAGGTCTGTTCCAAAGGGTTTGTAATGACAGGACCAGGAGTGATGGTTTGAAGCTGGGAAAGGAGAGATTGAGGCTGGATAGTAGAAAAAAGTTCTTTAATGTGAGGGTGATAGATGAGTGGAATGGGCTGCCCAGAGAGGGGGTTTCCTTCATCACAAGCTGGGAAGAAGTCCTGGAATTTACATTTATATGAAATAGTGATTGACACGTTTCTTCTCTCATTTCCTTGTCCCTTGTGGAGAATCAAAGCAGCAGCCCAGCACTTGCAGTCCAAGGAGAGACTGAACCCAAGCAGAGACACTGCAGGTTGTGTTCCCTGGCAAGGGGTGAATGTTTGAGACCAAACAATATTGGCACCATGACCTCCAGAACTGCCTGAGAGCAGGCTGGGGCTGCCTGCCCTGCAGAGCAAAAGCTGCAGAAGAACCTGCTCCAAGTCTAGTCAGAGTGGGATTCATTCAGAGAAAAGCCCACCTGGAGCTCTGCATCCAGTTCTGGAGCCCCTAGGACAAGAAAGATCTGGACGTGCTGGAAGGTGTCCAGAGAAGGGCCACGAGGATGGTCAGAGGCTGGAGCACCTCTGCTGTGAGGACAGACTGAGAGAGTTGGGGTTGTTCAGTGTGGAGAAGAGAAGGCTCCAAGGGGACCTTCTGGTGGCCTTCCAGGATCTGAAGGGGCTACAAGAAAGCTGGGGAGGGACTTTTGAGGCTGTTGGGTAGTGGTAGGAGTGGGGGGAATGGGTCAAAACTAGAGGTGGGGAGATTGAGATGAGACGTTAGGAAGAAGTTGTTGCCCATGAGGGTGGGGAGACAGTNACTGGCCTTCAAATGTCCAGGGATGGGGCTTCCACCACCTCTCTGGGCAACCTGGGCCAGTGTCTCCCCACCCTCATGGGGGAGATTATCCTACTCTGAACTCCATTTGTAGTAACTTATATTAATTTCCCCAAGCCAATGTTTTGCCCGTGATGGTCATTGCTGAAGGATCTCTCCCTGTTCTTATCTTGACCCACAAGCCTCTCATCATATTTTCTACCCCTGCCTAGTGGAGGAGGGGGAGTGATAGAGCAGCTTTTGGTGAGCACCAAACCCTACGTGTGGTATTGACCTACAAATGAGAGGGAACCACTCATGGATCAGTCTTGGGACCTTGGCACAAAGAGGACATAAAATCCACTCTGTGAGGTCTGTGAGGACCTTTTTACTTCTCTGTTGCCTTCCCCCTTCCACCTCTGGGGATTTGCTGAACTTCTCATGGCAAGAGGGTTCTGTGGTTTATAGGACACATTTCTGAGCTACCCACATTTTTAAGGCACCTGCAGATAACCTGAAAAAGCAGCAAGGAACANTCCTTCATCACAAGCTGGGAAGAAGTCCTGGAATTTACATTTATATGAAATAGTGATTGACACGTTTCTTCTCTCATTTCCTTGTCCCTTGTGGAGAATCAAAGCAGCAGCCCAGCACTTGCAGTCCAAGGAGAGACTGAACCCAAGCAGAGACACTGCAGGTTGTGTTCCCTGGCAAGGGGTGAATGTTTGAGACCAAACAATATTGGCACCATGACCTCCAGAACTGCCTGAGAGCAGGCTGGGGCTGCCTGCCCTGCAGAGCAAAAGCTGCAGAAGAACCTGCTCCAAGTCTAGTCAGAGTGGGATTCATTCAGAGAAAAGCCCACCTGGAGCTCTGCATCCANTCTCATCATATTTTCTACCCCTGCCTAGTGGAGGAGGGGGAGGGATAGAGCAGCTTTTGGTGAGCACCAAACCCTACGTGTGGTATTGACCTACAAATGAGAGGGAACCACTCATGGATCAGTCTTGGGACCTTGGCACAAAGAGGACATAAAATCCACTCTGTGAGGTCTGTGAGGACCTTTTTACTTCTCTGTTGCCTTCCCCCTTCCACCTCTGGGGATTTGCTGAACTTCTCATGGCAAGAGGGTTCTGTGGTTTATAGGACACATTTCTGAGCTACCCACATTTTTAAGGCACCTGCAGATAACCTGAAAAAGCAGCAAGGAACAGAGATATTCTCTCTTGTCTCCAGGTCCCTGTGATACCTTCTTCCCAAATCCCCACCCCTAAGACCACTGGCAGCTCTGCAGCTTGTTATCAGTGGATAATCAGAATTTTGGGGCTTGGAGAACCTGTCCCAATGCTTTAGGTGGGGACACAATAACCACACCACACACACCACAGTTACATCTCCTTTTTTTTCTCTTTTTATTTATTGAGAGGAGGGGATGACAGTTGGGTTGGACAGTGGAGAAGCTGCTCCCAAAGCCACCGTGGTGCCTCCTCTTCTCCAGGAGCTCCCTCCTGGGCTCCTATTTGCCCTTCCAGGCAGGGGGGATGCAGCAGTAGTACTTGCAGTCGTAGGAGGAGGCCCATTCATCCCCCTTGGCACACTTGGTGGAGCAGTACCCAGCTTTGTAGCAGTGCTTCAACACCTGCCCATAGCCTGCAAGGAGGAGAGAGAGAGGGAGGGTTTGGGTCAGGATCTGAAGGGGGCTACAAGAAAGCTGG
The DNA here is from genome assembly GCA_013401335.1 of Brachypteracias leptosomus. Taxonomy (NCBI): domain Eukaryota; kingdom Metazoa; phylum Chordata; class Aves; order Coraciiformes; family Brachypteraciidae; genus Brachypteracias; species Brachypteracias leptosomus. Next base: position 100,360 of record VYZX01010803.1, read on the forward strand.
GGAGGGACTTTTGAGGCTGTTGGGTAGTGGTAGGACTGGGGGGAATGGGTCAAAAGTAGAGGTGGGGAGATTGAGATGAGACCTTCGGAAGAAGGTGTTGCCCAGGAGGGTGGGGAGACACTGGCCCAGGTTGGCCAGAGAGGTGGTGGAAGCCCCATGCCTGGACATTTTGAAGGCCAGTGTGGCTGGGGCTGTGAGCAACTGATGTAGTGGGAGGTGTCCCTGGGCATGGCAGGGGGGTTGGAACGAGATGATTTTGAAGGTCCCTTCCAACCCTGACAATTCTATGATTCTAGGATAGATGCTTCTGTTCCCCACTGTGTTGTCCTCCCATCACGTCCAGGTATAATGAGTGTGGCAGTGGTGAGAAGGATGAGGTCCTGCTCCTTTCAGCCACATGTCCACCACTTCTGCCCAAACCCATCCTCAAAGCAGGAAGAGACCTTGAGGAGCACAAGAAACTCCTTGTGCATCCCTTTCCCTGCAGCTGGTGAGTCCAGGGCCAGCTGATGCAGTTTGGGAAGGAGATGCTCCCAAGGAGAGCACGTTCAACCCCCTCAAGAGAGACAGCCCAAAAGCCAAGTTCATAGAATCATAGAATTGTCAGGGTTGGAAGGGATCTCAAAGATCATCCAGTTCCAACCCCCCTGCCATGCCCAGGGACACCTCCCACTAGATCCGTTGCTCACAGCCCCATCCAGCCTGGCCTTCAAAATGTCCAGGGATGGGGCTTCCAGCACCTCTCTGGCCAACCTGGGCCAGTGTCTTCCCACCCTCATGGACAACAACTTCTTCCTAACGTCTCATCTCAATCTCCCCACCTCTAGTTTTGACCCATTCCCCCTGGTAAGTTCATGAAGATGCTCATCCATGTTCATGTGTGTTCCCTTGGCTTGTGTCTCTCTTTAAGGGACAGGATCAATGTTCTCAGAGCAAAACAAAACCCACAGCAAGCTGGTTTCAAAAAACTCAGCTGTCCACTCAGCTCCCTGTACTTCCATCATGCTTTTAAAAATTGCCCTTTCACTCAGAAAAGGCTGAAAGGAGGCTGCAGAGGTCTTGAAATTGGTCCCACCAATATACACCAAATATTCCCCGTGGTGGTTAAATGGGGGCCAACTGGAAGACTTGGATGAGGATTGATATCTGAAGGGAGATTCTGTCTGGGAGATCTCAGCCCGGAATCCCCTTTGGACTCCTGTAAAGGGACCAGAAAGTCTGAGAGTCTCCAAAACAGGTACTAGCAGCAGTAGGTGTCACATCAGTAAATCAAAGGTGTCCAGGGTTGAGCCTTGACACAGAAATTGAGTTGTACAGAAGAGTCACCTCTGGTCCTATGAAACCCTCAGTGCACAAGAGAAACAACCACATCCAGACTCTTGTCTGGTCTGGAATCACTCCCAAACTGGCCCCTGAAGTTTCACCCTCAGTAATTCCTCCACAACTCTCTCTGAGCTGGTCCTTATTTCATTGTCCCTCAAAAGAAGGCATGAAAGTACCTGGCCAGGTTCTAGCAGCCACCTCAGAGGGTAATAACTATATTTTCAAGAGATAAAGCTACTTTAAAAGAATTTCAGCTCATCCCACCCTATTTGCCATCTTACCTGAAGCAGCCAGGGAGACCAGGAGGAAGACAGCAAAGACAAGGTGGAGGAACCTCATGGCTGGAGTTGAGCTGGGATCTCAGCAAGGTTGAGAGCTCCAAGGGAGGAGGTGATGTGCTGGGAGACTGGGGTTGCTGCTTTTTATAGAGAGCTTCCCTGTGGGAATCCATCCAAGTTCTGGCCATGCCGTGATGGCACCAGCACCAGAATGTCCCAAGTGTGGCCAGCAGCCACCTCCTTGCCCCTGAGCTGGTCACCCAATATCAGATGGGGTTCCAGCACATTGACTTTGATGGGAGCACCAATGAATAGGGGCTGTCAGTAGCAGAGCTGTTTATTAGGGCTTGGCTGATGGGTCAGAGGGACCTGATGGAGATCTGCAGGTGTAATGATGAGGGGAGGACAAGATCACTATCAGAGGGTTTCTGGTCTTTCCCAATCTCTGGCAGAGATGCAAGGGCTGAGCTGTGGCCACCATGCACTGATAACTCTCCCTCCATTGTCCACACCAGTCACCATGTGGGGCTGTTGGCTTGGAGAGGACCCACGTTCCTATCTCTGCTTGTGAAGAGAATCATGTCTGCAAAATCTCCCTGATAAATTGAGCAAACCCCATCTTCAATGTAAGGCTCTTGTTGGCCCCTCTCCCCCTTCTGATGAGGGGCTGGGAGCTCCTGAAGCCTGGATGGGCCAACCACCTGCAGACACTTTGATCATCACCTCACAAGCCCTCCAGACAAGATCTGGGGCTTCAAGCATGAGCAGAGCTCTGCAAAGGAGCTTTTCCAACCGTAGTTCACTGGGTTGCTTAATAGGATTATAGATGGATGGAAAAAAAGAAGTGGCTGGTGAAGGGACAGAAGCTGCTGCTGATGCAAATTCACTGAATACCAGTGATACCAGTTTATTGGAAACCTAAATCTGCAATGAGCAGATCATAGAATGAATCATGGAATGGTTTGGGTTGGAAGGGACCTCAAAGATCATCCACTTCCAACCCCCCTGCCATGGGCAGGGACACCTCCCACTAGACCAGGTTGCTCCAAGCTTCATCCAACCTGGTCTTGAACACCTCCAGGGATGGAGCATCCACAACATCCCTGGGCAACCTGTCTCATCACCCTCAGAATGAAGAATTTCCTTCAAATTTCCAATCTAAACCTCCCCTCTTCCAGTTTGAACCCATTACCCCTCATCCTATCACTGCAGGGTCCTCCTCTTACTACTAGGATCTTACAACATTGAGGAGCAGGGCAGCAAAATGCCAACTGCTGGACTGGTGTCAGTTTAAGGTTGTGAATTTGGAAAAAATATGAATTATTTCTGTACAAATGATGGGTCTGGATTACCTAAAGCCTGTTAGGAAGGAGGTTTGGGAGTCCTTGAAGGGAGTGCTCTGAAAACAGCAGATAAGAAGCAAAAAATGGAAAATCGTGTATTAAAACTTAAGAAAGTTACTAAGACAACCCCAAAATTGCCTCAGTCCATCAGTCTATGGGGTCTGTGGTGTGTTCACTACTCATGTCCCCATCCCTGGTGGCCAAGAAGGGCAAGAAGGGGTTAAAAAGAAGGTGGTGGAGCCAAGGACTTGTTTTCATGAAGTTAAATACACTGGCACTCATCAGCATATCACAAAACTTTAACATTTTAGAGGGTTAAGGAAGAGAGAATGATGGTTCTTCAAGTTTCCTAACCCAAGGAGCAGGTGGGATGAAATGGTCATTTAGGAAAAGATAACCCTAAAAGTTCTTTTACCCTGAGCATAAGTGAAATGTGGGGCTTGAACAAGGAGTCAAAATGTACCAAAAGGACAAATGTACTGGAAAAACAGCTTATAAATTAAAGCAGCAGGTACAAAGTGAAAAATTAGATAGAAAACCTTCTTGAGGAGGTCACCAAACTTCATGTTACTGAAGGGTGGGGAGTTTTACTGAGTAAAAACACATATTCTTGACTCCTTCCCAGGCACTTGCTTCTGCCTGAGCCAGGGTCTGACTTGGCTCAGCCCCACCTTCCTCTCGGTGATCTTGAGTAAAGAAACCAAGTCAAGCTAAGGGTGAGGGGACTGTGCACCTTGGCTGCTTCATCACCACCACTTAGAATCAGAGGATTGTCAGGGTTGGAAGGGACCTTCAAGATCATCTCATTCCAACCCCCTGCCGTGCCCAGGGACACCTCCCACTACATCAGTTGCTCACAGCCCCAGCCACACTGGCCTTCAAAATGTCCAGGGATGGGGCTCCCACCACCTCTCTGGCCAACCTGGGCCACTGTCTCCCCACCCTCATGGGCAACAACTTCTTCCTAACGTCTCATCTCAATCTCCCCACCTCTAGTTTTGACCCATTCCCCCCAGTCCTACCACTACCCAACAGCCTCAAAAGTCCCTCCCCAGCTTTCTTGTAGCCCCTTCAGATCCTGGAAGGCCACCAGAAGGTCCCCTTGGAGCCTTCTCTTCTCCACACTGAACAACCCCAACTCTCTCAGTCTCTCCTCGTAGCAGAGGTGCTCCAGCCTCTGATCATCCTCGTGGCCCTTCTCTGGACACCTTCCAGCACGTCCAGATCTTTCTTGTCCTAGGGGCTCCAGAACTGGACACAGAGCTCCAGGTGGGGTCTCACGAGGGTGGAGTAGAGGGGGAGAATCTGGAAGATTTTTGGCCACTTCTCCTTTAAGACCTTCAGCCCTGGTGTTTCTACATCCCCTCATTCAATCCTTTCTGTACTGTCCTGTCATGACAAAAGTTCTCCTATATCTGAGGTGCAACAGAAATCCCTGACATCTCCTCCTGGCCACCAAGAACAGAAAACACCTTTCTAAGGCATGACATTTTGTGGATTTGAGGACTTCCACGTTTTTCTGTGTCTCCTCTTTCCTCCTCATCATTATCCCACTCCAGTCTTTTCTTACAGGTCACATCTTCTTGACCTCCTGTCGTTTTCTGGGCTCCTTTCAGCCCTATCACTGCTACCTCGGAGCATGGTGAACAACACTGGGTGGCTGCACTGGTAAGGGGTGTGCTGGGTACATTCTGTGTTCTACTAACTCAGCCTTTGTTTATACTGTGGGACAATTGCTGCTTGTTGCCCAACACCAGGACATGGCTCATTTCTGCCTACCTAAGGTCCACTGCAACCCAAACACGCCCTGGAGAGCTGCCATGCACCCAGAAAGTCCTTCTTCCATATTCTCCAGCTGCTTATTCTCATCTGTACAGACAAGGTACCTTTCCCTATTAATTGATTATCATAGAATCATAGAATTATAGAATGTTTTGGGATAGAAGAGACATTTAAAGGTCATCTAGTCCAACCCCCCTGCTCTGAGCAGGGACATCTGCAACTATCTCAGGTTGCTCAGAGCCCCAAACAACCTCCCCTGCAATGGTTCCAGGGATGGGGCAGCCACCACCTCTCTGGGCAACCTGGCACAGGCTCTCACCACCCTCAGCACCAACAATTTCTTCTTTCTCTCCAGTCTAAATCTCCCTCTTTGAGTTTCAAACCATCAAAACAGTCCCTGCTCAAAAGTCTGTCCCCATCTTTCTTATAGGTCTCCTTGAAGCACTGAAAGGTCACCAGAAGGTCTCCCTGGAGGCTTCTCTTCTCCAGGCTGAACAAGCCCAACTCTCCCAGCCCTCATATAATTTCATCTAATAAAAATTATATTTTTTTAATTATTTCTTTAGCATGAGAAAACTCACTAGGGTGCTAATCCTGTCCTCTAATGCTTTGCAGTCCCATTCGACTAGTTATTAGGTACCTGAAGGCTGAAACTCCTCTGTTGGGAAGCCAGGCTGGGAGAGTTGGGCTTGTTCAGCCTGCAGAAGAGAAGGCTCCAGGGAGACCTTCTGGTGGCCTTGCAGGACTTCAAGGGGCCTGTCAGAAAGATGAGGATGGACTTTTTATCAGGGCCTGTTGGGACAGGACAAGGGGTGATGGTTTGAAACTAGAAGAGGGAGATTTAGACTGGAGAGAAGGAAGAAATTGTTGGTGTTGAGGGTGGTGAGAGCCTGTGCCAGGTTGCCCAGAGAGGTGGTGGCTGCCCCATCCCTGGAACCATTGCAGGGGAGGTTGTTTGGGGCTCTGAGCAACTTGTTCTAGTTGCAGATGTCCCTGCTCAGTGCAGGGGGGTTGGACTGGATGACCTTGAAAGGTCCCTTCCCACCCAAACCATTCTCTGATTCTATGAAAGTGTTGCCCATTTGGGGGCCACCCTTGAGGAACCTCATTGCCAATGTACCAGTCAGGGATGGATGCACCCTGAAAATATTCCCTGTGATGGATTTGACACCCAGGTGCTGGGTCTGTGCCTTGCACATCAGAAGGACACCCAGACCTAACTCCTGCAGCTCTGGGGAGCAGCCTTGGCTGGGGCTGGTTCAACAGAGCTTTGCCTGGTGGCTCCATGGGTGCTGGAGGCTCAGCAGCCAGATCAGGAGGAGAGGGACTTGGCCCAGCGTGTCCAGGTTGGTGAAAGCACCAAGGAGAAGCCCATTGGAGCATGGACCTGGCTGCCAGGTGCCTTTGTGAGTGGGACCAGCAGGTCAGGGTGACATTGCACATGCCCCAAAGCAAACAACATCTCTCTGGGGATGGGTTTGCTCCAGGTTCTCCTCCTGCCTCTCTGCTCTTAGCAGGAGTCCCTTCTATAAAAGATCCAAGATTCCCCACTGTGGCCATCTCAGACCTTCTCTATCCCCGGTGTGCTGAGATCTCCTCTGGCCTCCAGCATGAGGGTCCTCTGTGTGGTGTTTGCTGTGCTCTTGCTCTTCTCCTTGGCCACGCCAGGTAAGATGGCAATGCATGGAGGTGGGGAAAGTTGGGGTGACCCCAGAGGCTGGTGGGATTGGGTGTCTGTCCCCTCTCCAGCCTTTGTTGGGGCTGGGTGAGGTGGTTCATCTCACCCAGGTTGGGCAATGGTGATGAGGTATCTGCAGCTGGCTCTGGCTGATGATTTATCATACCTGGTTTGGGATGAGATGAGTCCATACTCCTAATGCCTGTTTCTTGTGTTCCTGCAAAGGATTCTTGCCATCAGGCTGCAGTATCAACATGTTAGAGGGGTGACTTTTAAGTCCAGTGTCACTCAGAAAAATGGGAACAGAAACCTCTGGTCCTGCCATAGAATCCTCTAGGTTGGAAAAGACCTTTAGGATCATCAAGCCCAACTGTTACCCCAACTTTATCAGGTCACCACTCAACCACATCCCTCAGCACCACATCTCCATGGCTTTGAAATCCTAACCCCAAAGGTGCCCTGTGCACCTAACAAGGAGGTAATTTGGGGGCTCTTCTCTCCTACAGTTCCTGGTACTTCCTATTATAACCCATCTCTCTCCTTCCCCTCACAGGGTATGGGCAGGTGAAGGGTGCTTGTAACGGGTACTGCTCCTACCTGTGTGCCAAGAGGGACGAGTGGACCTTCAGCCACACCTGTGGGAAGATGTACTGCTGCATCCCCCCACCCAAGAAGGGCAAATGAGTCTGGAGGGGTCTGGCCATGGAGGAAGAGCAGCCCCCCTGGTGGGGCTCCCAGTGTTGTGACCAAGTCTGTGTTCACTGCTTTGAAGTAAAGATGGTCAGAAATGATTTCTGTGTGCTCTGTGGTTCATTCGCCTCCCAGGAGAGGTTCTGCAGCCAGGAGGTTCTCATGACACACCTAAGACAACCCAGGACATCCCTGCCAGCCCCAGAACTCACACCAAACTAGTTTCTCCTCCTGCTCACCTGGAACCTCCTGGGTTCCAGTTGGTGCCCGTTGCCCCTTGTCCTGTCCCTGGGCACCACTGACAAGAGTCTGGCCCCAGCCTCTTGTCCCCCATCCTTTAGCTCTTGATCAGCATTGATCAGATCCCCTCTGAGGTTTCTCTTCTGCAGCTCAACAGCCCCAGGGCTCTCAGCCTGTCCTGGGCACAGAGATGCTCCAGTCCCCTCAGCATCTTTGTAGCCTCTGCTGGACTCTCTCCAGTAGCTCCTTGTCCCTCTTGAACTGGGGAGCCCCGAACAGGACCCAGTACTCCAGATGTGGCAGAATTGAGGGTGAGGAGAACCTCCCTTGACCTGCTGGTCACACTCTTAATGCAACCCAGGCTGATAATACCACCTAAACTTGTGCTTAATTCAATCTCTTCTGGCTGACTCAGGTATTTCTTGGCCAAAGGCATCCAGGTGGGAGCAGATGTCCAAGAGAAAGAGAAAACTTCTCTTCCCTCGTGTGGTCAGTCATGATTTCTAAAAATATGGTGTCTTTTTCTCATTTCAATTTATTCCTATTACAAATTTGGACTCTGCCAAGAAGCTGATTCATGTCCTGAAAAGCATCTTTTCTAGGAGAAGTTGTTGAATATTTATAATTCTTATATTTTATATATATATAGAGAGAGACAATCATAGAATTGTCAGGGTTGGAAGGGACCTTCAAGATCATCTCGTTCCAACCCCCCTGCCATGCCCAGGGACACCTCCCACTACATCAGTTGCTCACAGCCCCATCCAGTCTGGCCTTCAAAATGTCCAGGGATGGGGCTTCCACCAC
>VYZX01010803.1:108637-127925 GCA_013401335.1 Brachypteracias leptosomus
TATATATATATATATATATATAACATATATATGTTATCAATAATATTTCAATGACTGGATGAGGGGGTTTTCATATGTTTAGAGGGAGAAAACCCCAGCGACAACCTCACTGACCAAGCAGTAGGAGACAAAGCCAAACAAGTGATTTCTCAGCACTGCTCAATAATAAAGAGCCCTGAGTTCTGACCAAGGTGGTGCTGAGTTTTACCCTGGGAGAGCTGCTCTGTGGCACCAATCACATGGTCCTTACACTCCACATCTTGGCAGGAGCAACAGGGGATGGAAAGGGCACCGTGATTTCAATAAGGGAGCTCCATAAAACTGGGGGGACTTGTTGAGGAGAAGACAAGGGAGAGCTAAAAGAGTGAAATCCTCGCAAATAAATTCTTTGCAAGCACCCTGGGAGCTGTTTGAGGCCAATATATAGGAGAAAATGGATGACACCTATTAAAGAAAGCCCAGGGAAAGGAAAAGGTCACAGTGGGAGGAGGGAGGTGGTGAGAAAGAAGCAGCTGAAATTGTGTCCAAGGAGGGGAAATAGAAAAGAGAATAAACTCTACCTGACAGTGTAAAACACAATAAGGCAGCTCCGCAGAGAATTGAGGGAAGAACTTGCAAAGAGACAAAGAAACCTCTCAAAATAAGGATTTTTATTTATTTTTCCAATCACATCAGGAGCAGAAATGCTGACAAAGAGCAGGTAGGGCAGGAGATGGTCAGAGCAGGACAGAAAAAAGTTCTTTACCATGAGGGGGATAGATGAGGGGAAGGGGCTGCCCAGAGAGGTGGTGGAGGCCCCATCCCTGGAGTCCTTCAAGGTCAGGCTTGAGGGGCTCTGGGCAGCCTGCCCTAGGTAGAGATGTCCCTGCTGGTGTAGGGAGGTTGGCCCAGATGACTTCTGGAGGTCCCTTCCAGCCTCAAACATCCTATGACTCTATAAAAGCTCAGGCCACTAAATGAGGAGCTAAAGGAAAGATTTGTAGCTTCAAGAAAGAAGAGAGGGATTCCTGCTGAAGGCTCCTTTGGGGGGACTCAATAAAGGGCTCATCTTAAATGTAAAGGGGGTGGAAGAGAGGAAATAAGCAGCAACAATTCCCAGCACCCGGATCTTCTCCCCATCAAAAGTCCTGAGGGGATTCAAGGATGAAATGGCACAGTAGGATCTATTAATTAATAATTGCTGGGCAAAAATGGGATGATGATGGTATAAAAAGAAAACTGAACAACTCAGAAGGTCCTGCAGGACTGCAAAGCTGGGGAGGGACTTTTCACAAAGGTCTGTAGTGATAGGACAAGGGGTGATGGGTTCAAACTGGAAGAGGGGAGGTTTAGATTGGAAATTTGAAGGAAATTCTTCACTCTGAGGGTGGTGAGACCCTGGCACAGGTTGCCCAGAGGGGTTGTGGATGCTCCATCCCTGGAGGTGTTCAAGACCAGGTTGGATGGGGCTTGGAGCAACCTGGTCTAGTGGGAGATGTCCCTGTCCCTGGAACTAGATGATCTTTGAGGTCCCTTCCAACCCAACCCATCCTATGGTTCTATGAAGGCAGGATTGTACCAGTGTCCTGGTTTTGGCTGGGATAGAGTTAATTTTCTTCCTTGTAGCTGCATTTTGGATCTAGTATGAGAATGATGTTGATAACACACTTTAGTGGTTGCTAAGCAGTGCTTATACCAAGTCAAGGATTTTTCAGCTTCTTATGCTCTGCCAGAGAGAAGGCTGGAGGGGCAGAAGATGTTGGGAGGAGACACAGCTGACCCCAACTGACCAAAGGGATTTTCCAAGCCATATTCCCAGTATATAAACTGAGGCAGTTGGCTGGGAGGGGTGGATCATTGCTCTCTACAACTACCTCAAAGGAGGTTGTGGTGAGGCTGGGGTTGGGCTCTTCTCCCAAGGAACTAATGACAGGTCAAGAGGTGATGGCCTCAAGTTGCCCCAGGTGAGGTTTAGATTGGACATTAGAAGAAGTTCTTTGCTACAAGAGTGGTCAGGGACTGGCCCAGGCTGCCCAGGGAGGTGCTGGAGTCCCCATCCCTGGAGGGGTTCAACAAATGAGTAGATGTGGTGCTTGGAGACATGGTCTGGGGGTCAGGGAGATGTTGGCCCAAGGTTGGACTTGATGATCCTGGAGGTCTAATAATAATATTTAATTTTTATTTCAATTATGAAACTGTTCTCAGCCCATCAATTCTACTCATTTTTGATTCTCCTCCCCACCTCCAAGTGAACACCTGCGTGGTGTTGAGTTGCCAGCTGGAGTTAAACCCACAACAACCAGTTATAAATATAATAACATGGGGGAAAAAACAAACAACAGAGGAAAATCCTGTCCTAAAAAGCTGTTAGAGCTCCTGGATAAGGACTTGAGGACTAGAGAGGTTGGGATGCAGGAGGCAAGGGACCAGCACTATGGGGCCAAGCTGATAAAATCCAGTGGAGATGGATGGAGAGGGAGGCACACAGGAAAAATCAAACTCTTTTTATATGTCGAATAAATGGCTCCATGATGGTCCTTTCATGGCCCAGTAGAGACCAGGAATGCCAGTAATTAGGAGAGGAGGAGAGGACAGGGAACAGCAGCATTATACTGATAATGATTTGTCACTGCTTGATAAATCTTGGGATTTTTGTGACCATTTATTTGCTCTTTTATGATTTTCCCATTCCAGGGAGAAAGTGTTTGTCTCCTTTCCATGACAGATAAGACTTGGAGACACCAAGACTCGTATGTGCCACTCAGAGGGTGAAATCTGAGATCTCCTGGGTCTTCAACCTACCTCTTATCAGGGAAGCATCAACTAGAGAATGTCCTGATGGGTCATTGCTTTGCTGTTTATACAAACCCAACTCAACCAGAAAGGTCCATGTGCAAAGTTAGTTTAGACATTAGGAAAAAGTTCTTTAATTTGAGGGTGGGTGATCACTGGAGCAGGTTGACCAGGAGGCCCCATCCCTGGAGACATTCAAGGTCAGGCTTGATGGGGCTCTGAGCAACCTGAGCTAGTTAGAGATGTCCCTGCGTGTGTAGGGAGGTTGGACTAGAATCATAGAATCACTATGGTTGGAAAGGACCTCCAGGATCAGCAAGTCCAACCTTCATCCCAACATCTCCCTGACCCCCAGACCATGTCTCCAAGCACCACATCTACTCCTTTGTTGAACCCCTCCAGGGATGGGGACTCCAGCACCTCCCTGGGCAGCCTGGGCCAGGGCCTGACCACTCTTGCAGCAAAGAACTTCTTCCTCATGTCCAATCTAAACCTCCCCCGGTGCAACTCAAGGCCATCACCTCTTGTCCTGTCATTAGTTCCTTGGCAGAAGAGCCCAACCCCAGCCTCACCACAACCTCCTTTGAGGCAGTTGTAGAGAGCACTGAGGTCTCCTCTCAGCCTCCTCTTCTCCAAGCTCAACAACCCCAGCTCCCTCAGCTGCTCCNCATTTTGAAGGCCAGTGTGGCTGGGGATGTGAGCAAGGTGATGTAGTGGGAGGTGTCCCTGGGCATGGCAGGGGGGTTGGAACGAGATGATCTTGAAGGTTCCTCCCAACCCTGACAACTCTATGATTGATTCTATGACTAATTCTATGATTTCTATGATGGATTCTATGATTTCTATGACTTTATGATTCCACGACCCTATGAAAACAGCCAGTGCAGGCTCTGCCCCACTCACTGCCTGTGACTCCAGGTTGGTACAAGTGGCAGAGCAGCAGATGGGACACATGAGGAGGAATCATTGGAGCAGACGTTTCTATTCCTCTTCCTTCCAGGGCAGATGCTCTGACTGTCACCACAAGAACAGAGAGATCCTGAAAAGCACCAGCCAAGATGGTAACTCCAGATTTGTGTGGAAATTGGGGGTTGCTGCTGGGTGCAACTTGTTTCCTTTGAGATGTTGCTGCAGAAGTCATGATATTTCACTCAAAATAAGGTATAAAGGAAAGCAGTGAAATATCTTACAGGCAGGATCTATTATCACCCTAGAATTATAGAATTATTAAGGTTGGAAAAGGCCTCTAAGATCATCAAGTCCAACCATCAACCCATGACCACTAAACCATGTCCCCTAGACCATGTCTATGTGGTTTTTGAGCACCTCCAGGGATGGTGACTCCACCACTTCCCTGGGTAGCCTGTTCCAGGGCTTAATCCCTTTTTCCAACCTAAATCCTCCAGCACACAGAAGCAGGGCTCAGGAAAACACCCTCTTTGGGAGCTGCAATGGATGGTACTGTTTTAATTGGTATTTATCATAATTTCTCAAGTTGCTTGAGCTGCCAGATAGGAAAACCAAGGAGGTTTTTTTTCCTAGAATATCTTTGTCATGATTTAGGGCTGGCCATTAAATAAGTGACAGACTCTCTATACTTCCCAAGAAGGGGAAGGGAATAAGAGAGAGACTTGTGGGGTTGAAAAAAACCTACCCTAAATCAGCTTTAATGGAAAAGTAAGAACATAAAAGATAATAATAGCAATAAGGAAAGAATGAAATATATACAAATATATATATAAAAACACTTATTTGCTTTTCTTACTTAATTAGTTGGTCAAAGATGTTGTATTAGAAGGGTCATACAGGTGAGGACTGAGGGAGGATCCTCTGATGAAACAGTGAGAATTCCCTCAATGATTTCAGAGCACCAGGACACGGGGGTGGTTCAAGACCAAAGGGGACTCGGAGAAAGTTGGGAAGGGACTTTTTATTGGGGTCTGTTGGGACAGGACAAGGGGTGATGGTTTGAAACTAAAAGAGGGAGAGTTAGACTAGAGAGAAGGAAGAAATTGTTGGTGCTGAGGGTGGTGAGAGCCTGTGCCAGGTTGCCCAGAGGTTTTTGATGCCCCATCCCTGGCACCATTGCAGGGGAGGTTGTTTGGGGCTCTGAGCAACCTGCTCTAGTTGCAGGTGGGGACTTGAACTAGATGATCTCCAAAGGTCCCTTCCCACCCAAACCTTTCTCTGATTCTATGAAAACATCCTAAAAGACATTATTAACAGTGGCTTGGAGAACCTGTCCCAGTGCTTTAGGTGGGGACACAATAACCACACCACACACACCACAGTTACATCTCCTTTTTTTTCCTCTCTTTTTATTTATTGAGAGGAGGGGATGACAGTTGGGTTGGACAGTGGAGAAGCTGCTCCCAAAGCCACCGTGGTGCCTCCTCTTCTCCAGGAGCTCCCTCCTGGGCTCCTATTTGCCCTTCCAGGCAGGGGGGATGCAGCAGTAGTACTTGCAGTCGTAGGAGGAGGCCCATTCATCCCCCTTGGCACACTTGGTGGAGCAGTACCCAGCTTTGTAGCAGTGCTTCAACACCTGCCCATAGCCTGCAAGGAGGNCTGCAATGGATGGTACTGTTTTAATTGGTATTTATCATAATTTCTCAAGTTGCTTGAGCTGCCAGATAGGAAAACCAAGGAGGTTTTTTTTCCTAGAATATCTTTGTCATGATTTAGGGCTGGCCATTAAATAAGTGACAGACTCTCTATACTTCCCAAGAAGGGGAAGGGAATAAGAGAGAGACTTGTGGGGTTGAAAAAAACCTACCCTAAATCAGCTTTAATGGAAAAGTAAGAACATAAAAGATAATAATAGCAATAAGGAAAGAATGAAATATATACAAATATATATATAAAAACACTTATTTGCTTTTCTTACTTAATTAGTTGGTCAAAGATGTTGTATTAGAAGGGTCATACAGGTGAGGACTGAGGGAGGATCCTCTGATGAAACAGTGAGAATTCCCTCAATGATTTCAGAGCACCAGGACACGGGGGTGGTTCAAGACCAAAGGGGACTCGGAGAAAGTTGGGAAGGGACTTTTTATTGGGGTCTGTTGGGACAGGACAAGGGGTGATGGTTTGAAACTAAAAGAGGGAGAGTTAGACTAGAGAGAAGGAAGAAATTGTTGGTGCTGAGGGTGGTGAGAGCCTGTGCCAGGTTGCCCAGAGGTTTTTGATGCCCCATCCCTGGCACCATTGCAGGGGAGGTTGTTTGGGGCTCTGAGCAACCTGCTCTAGTTGCAGGTGGGGACTTGAACTAGATGATCTCCAAAGGTCCCTTCCCACCCAAACCTTTCTCTGATTCTATGAAAACATCCTAAAAGACATTATTAACAGTGGCTTGGAGAACCTGTCCCAGTGCTTTAGGTGGGGACACAATAACCACACCACACACACCACAGTTACATCTCCTTTTTTTTCCTCTCTTTTTATTTATTGAGAGGAGGGGATGACAGTTGGGTTGGACAGTGGAGAAGCTGCTCCCAAAGCCACCGTGGTGCCTCCTCTTCTCCAGGAGCTCCCTCCTGGGCTCCTATTTGCCCTTCCAGGCAGGGGGGATGCAGCAGTAGTACTTGCAGTCGTAGGAGGAGGCCCATTCATCCCCCTTGGCACACTTGGTGGAGCAGTACCCAGCTTTGTAGCAGTGCTTCAACACCTGCCCATAGCCTGCAAGGAGGAGAGGGAGAGGGTTTGGGTCAGGAGAGGTGCTTCTGTGCCCCTCTGTGTTGTCCTGCCATCAGACACGAGGCTCCTAGGGAGGTCCTGCTCCTTTCAGCCTCATGTCCACCACTTCTGCCCAAGCCCAGCCTCAAGCAAGAAGAGAAAGGGTCAACTGATGCAGTTTGGGAAGGAGATGCTCCCAAGAAGATCACGTTCATCCCCCTCAAGAGAGACAGCCCAAAAGCCAAGCTCATGAAGATGCCCATCCGTGCAGCCTCTCACTTCTCCTCGAGGGACAGGGTCAGAGTTCTCAGAGCAAAACAGCAAGAGCAGCACCAAAGTAGCTTCAAAAAACTGATGTTCCCAAAAATCTGGAGGGTTTCACAGGTTCCTGTGGTAACCAGAAATCTGACCTACAAGTATAAAAGGCATTCAAGTGCAAAACACGAGGCACCAGGGTGGGAGAATCCTTCTGAGCCCCAGGTCTCCCTTTCATTCACTGGAGAGGGAGGTGAGGAGCAGAACTGGGGTGATATCAGCACTGCATTAAAAATGTAGGGGAACAAGACCTTGGAGATATACTCAGAACTGGTTTGACACAAAAGGTGGCACCATCTGAGCAGGAAACCTCCAGGAGGCTGGTGTCTGTGGAAGACACATCCAGCACTCACGTGATACTCCATGGCTAGAATAATTATACCTTGACCTAGAAGGTGTCAAAAATGTCTAAACATTGGACATTGAAGCCCATCTAAGACAACCTGGGGTAACCAAGTCATGTGGCATTTGTAGGAGACCCATCTGCATACCCAAGGAACTAGACACCTTGATGTGGACAACAAAATCACAGCCTTCAAAGCCAGTAGACCATGTTTGCTCCTCCTGGACCACTGTCTATCAAGCATGGTTCACTCAGACCCTCATCACCCTGCTCACCTTCCAAACCAATTCCCCATCTTACCTGGGACAGTCAAGGAGACCAGTAGGAAGACAGTGAAGACAAGGTAGAGGAACTTCATGGCTGGGGCTCAGTGAGGATCTCAGCAGGGCTGGAGAGAGGAGGGTTGGTGAGAGCTTGAGCTGGGTGGCAAGGCTGGAGATCCTCGTATTTATAGTGTATTTCTGAGCAGAGAGGAGGGTTCTGGAGGAGGTCCTCCTGCTCATGGGACCTCTCATGGGTCACCGCCCAGCACAACCACTGGCCCCTCCACCCTGCACCTGGGTGTGTTGGCAGAACTCTGCTCTCCCCACATCTGGTATCAATACCCAATTCAAGTGGAAACCACGGAGTGTGACAGGAGCAAGTGGTGAGTAGAGAGAACGGATCTGCTGGGGCAGAGGGACCTGATGGGCAACCAGATCAATATCAAAGGGCTTCGGGTATTTCTCAACCCTTGGCTGGGATGCAACTGCATGAAACAGGCCATGATGCATTGATAACTCCATTGTCTAGGACCTGTCACCATGTGGAGCTGGACAAGCTGAGAGAGGCCTTGGTCTGAGCAGTTGGCTTGAGAAGAACCTAATGTCCATGTACTATAGAATCATAGAATGGCCAGAGTTGGAAGGGACCTTCAAGATCATCTAGTTCCAACCCCATGGGTAGGGACACCACTTTCTTGGGAACCATGACTGCAAAATCCCTCTGATGCATTTAGCAAACACCAGGTAGTCTGTTTTGTTGCCTGATGGGCAGGAGAATTGGAGCTGGGAGGCTTTTCCCAGGACCATGGATGAGTTGACCACTTGCAGACACTTTGATCATCACTTCTTCCTCACAAACCCTCCAGCCAGCTCTGGGGTCTCAAGTGTGCTTCATTTCTGGGATGGAAATGATGGCAATGGGTGATCCCTGCTGCTGGAGGAGCTCTGATGATAGAATCCTAGAATGTTTCAGGCTGGAAGGGACCTCTAGAGGTCATCTGGTCCAACCTCCCTACACAAGGAGGGATGATGACAGGAGGTTACTCAGTGGAACAAAAGCTGACTACAAGGCAGAAGGATCTCAGCTCTGAGTGGCAGTAGATGGCAAAGGACACTCAGTGATGGCAAAGTTACTTTGGCTTCTAGGAAAGAAGTTCTTCAGGAAAAAAATGGGACCTTGGTATCTAGAGGCAGTTCAGAAAGGAAAACTGAGCACTAGGATTTGCTGGAATGGACACTGAGAGAAAAACTGGACAGTCCTGAGGGCACTTCATGCTGTGGACTTCATGCTGGTGTCCCTGTCTGCAAACCTCGAGTAGGACAAGAAGAGGTACAAAGAGGGGTGGTAGGACTGGGGGGAATGGGTCAAAAGTAGAGGTGGGGAGATTGAGATGAGACGTTAGGAAGAAGTTGTTGCCCATGAGGGTGGGGAGACACTGGCCCAGGTTGGCCAGAGAGGTGCTGGAAGCCCCATGCCTGGACATTTTGAAGGCCAGTGTGGCTGGGGCTGTGAGCAACTGATGGAGTGGGAGGTGTCCCTGGGCATGGCAGAGGGGTTGGAACGAGATGATCTTGAAGGTCCCTTCCAACCCTGACAATTCTACGATTCTTTCACACCCCACATGGTGGGATGGTGTCACTCATTGCCATGGCTATTGTGGAGGAAAAAACCCATAAGTGTGATTAGAAAGCAAGTAGGGCAGTCAACCTAACTTGGAAGTTTGCTTTGCTCTGAGCTGGAACAGATGATCTCCACGGCTCCTTCCACCCTGCATTATTCTACACTTCTGGGAAACCCATAAAATCCATTGAGGGGCATTCAGCACAATGATGTGGATTTACACCCAATTCAACAAGCCCCCAGCACAAGAAGGGTGTGGAGATATTGGAGTGTGTCCAGAGGAGGGACCAAAATGCTCAGGGGAATGGAGCATCTCTGGTGTGGAGACACTGAGAGAGTTGGGGCTGTTCAGCCTGGAGAAGAGAAGGCTCTGGGGGGACCTTAGAGTGACCTTCCAGGACCTGAAGGGGCTCCAGGAAGGCAGGGGAAGGTCTGTTCAAAAGGGTTTGTGATGACAGGACATTGGCTGCTGGGCTGCATTTTCACATTGCCAACTCAATAGATCCTCCTCCTCAATGAATCCTCCATGTGTCACACTCTGAAGCAGCCTAGACCAAGTCTATGTTCACTGCTCAGCATTTTGGGCAGAATTTGTAAAAACTGGTAAAGTAACGAACAAGGGGAAATAAGCCCAGATTCATATCGTGATGAAGGACTCTACATTTCTTATTACCACTATTATTATTATTATTATNTTTTATTTTTATAAACAAACCAAAAAATCCTTCCCCTCCTCTGCTGGCTTGTCTCCAGCTCTGCTGTGGTGCAGGAGGACTTCAACATCTCCCAGCAGTGGTTTCCACCATATATCTGTAGATTTGTCCTTTCTGGTCCTTGTGCTGCAAGTTGAAGGAGGAAATTAGAGTTGTTGGGTTTGCACCCAGGGAAGGTGAATCCACACAAACCCGGTGGTGGTGGTTGTTTGGATTCACACGTGAAGAGCTTGAGTGAGGGATCCCCTGTTGGACATTTATAGGAACATTTACATTCAAGATCTATAAGATAAACTCTGCGTCTGAAAAACCCCCTTGCTTGTCAAGGAAAAAGAGAAGGTCCTTAGCATAAAAGTCATGATTTCTTTCCCCTCAGAATTCCAGTAAATGGAATTATTCCTTTTGAAAGGTTATGAATGGTTAATTGAAAGAATGAGCAGAGTTTTTGCCCTGTCATGGGAAACAAGAAAAGGGGAGAGTGAGGAGAAGAGGGAGAAAGCAGAGTGTGAATAAGGAGGATATGAATATGTAGTGACAAATAGTTGGGGAGAGGCATAAAAAAGAGAGAAGGAATGGAGAGATCTGGAAAGGGGGTGAACAAGCCATAGGTGAGAGACTGGGAAGAGTCTTGCTCCAGTTTGCTCCTCAACCATCTGAACACGCAAAGTTTATGGCCATTGGAGACCCTGTTGAAATTGTCCCAGCAAAGAAGACTCTGGAGGTGGCAATGCCTAATTTTGTCCTTCCAGCTCCCTCTGTCCTCTCTGGCTTCCCAGCTCTTGTGTTACCTGGATGGGCATGGAGAGAACCAAGAGGAAAGCAAAACCAGGTAGAAAATGGTCGTGCTGGGAAGCCAGGGGAGATCTTGGTGCACGGGGAGCAAAGAGCAACACTCACCAAAACCAAAGATAGGGACACTGGTGCTTAGAGGTGGACTCCTGCCACAGCAGGAGGAGAACCTGGAGCAAACCCATCCCCAGAGAGATGTTGTTTGCTTTGGGGCATGTGCAATGTCACCCTGACCTGCTGGTCCCACTCACAAAGGCACCTGGCAGCCAGGTCCATGCTCCAATGGGCTTCTCCTTGGTGCTTTCACCAACCTGGACACTCTGGGCCAAGTCCCCCTCCTCCTGATCTGGCTGCTGAGCCTCCAGCACCCATGGAGCCACCAGGCAAAGCTCTGTTGAACCAGCCCCAGGCAAGGCTGCTGCCCAGAGCTTATCTTTCAGATAAGCACCTCTGGACACTGTCTGCAAGGCACAGACACAATGGACAATATCAGGGCATCAAATCCATCACAGGGAAGAGTTTTCAGGGTGCATCCATCCCTGACCAATGCACTGGCATTGAGGTTCCTCAAGAGTCTCCCCCAACCATGCTCCTCTACAGCATTTTCATCACATTTGACTCAATTTTTGGAGGTTTTTCTCAGCGTTAGAATCATAGAATTGTCAGGGTTGGAAAAGACCTTCAAGATCATCTAGTTCCAACCCCCCTGCCATGGGTGGGGACACCTCCCACGAGAGCAGGTTGCTCATTGATCATGGCCTAAAAGAAAGGAAGGAAAAATGGTTTATGAAAAGGAGTTGCTGAATTTCCAGTTGCCATGGTGATGGGAGAAGGACATCTCAGAAGGCTTTGGAGTCCTGAACTATCCAGGGTCTTCATTAACAAATTACATAATGGAATGAAGGCTGTGCTTTGGTAATTTGCAAATAGCACCTGAAAGGGACCCCAGAATGCTGGAGGACACTGGAGGTTGGTGGGTTTTTGCAAAAGAGGAGGACAATTGGTGGAGAAGGTGGAATGAGCACTATGTGGCAATGCAGGGACTCTGCAGGAGAGGTGTGAGGCTGAGGTGCACATAATGGTCCAATGCCATCTTCTGATGGAAAAAGCAGAAATAATTCCTTCAAAAAAAAAAAAACCAAGAGGGTTATCACTTAGGCACTTAAATCCATTTATTACTCCAAACTGCCAGACCTTCAGGTTTTCACTGCTTGGGGCACCATAGCTCTGGGTGAGGTGGAATAGTTGGGCAGAGCCTGGAGCTGAGATGGTTAAGAAAATATGACCTATAACAAAAACCTGGAAGAATGGAGATCGTGATGACAGGAAAAAAAAGTGGGAGCCATGATGCTCCACAAATCTGGAGTACATAGAATCAGAGAATGGTTTGGGTGGGAAGGGACCTTTCAAGGGCTTCAAGTCCAACCCCCTGCACTGAGCAGGGACATCTGCAGCTAGAGCAGGTTGCTCAGAACCCCAAACAACCTCCCCTGCAATGGTTCCAGGGATGGGGCAGCCACCACCTCTCTGGGCAACCTGGGACAGGCTCTCACCACCCTCACAAAATCACAGTCCTGTCTGAGAGGACATTTTATCCCATCCCCTTCCAAGGGTATCAGATACATCCAAGCTCTCTGTGCAACCTTTCTGCTGTAAATTTTCGAGCAAGCAGATAAAAGTCCTCACCTAGTTCTTCCAACAAGAGGTGGTTTGTTTCTGTGGTTCCTGGTGCTCCTTTTTCCACTGCTCTTGGTTCATTTTATCCAGAAGAGGGAAAGAGAAGGGAGTGAATGGCTCCGATAGCAAGATGGGAACTGGGATCTCTTGACTCCTCTCCTCTGGCTCTTTGCAGTTGAAAATTTGAAGCCTTGTCTAAGTCAGCTGAACCTTACACCATGCAGCAAGATTTCCAAAGCTCACCTGTGGAGACAAGGATTTTCCCAGCCTTGGTTCATCTCGCCATCTGCTTTTCTGCTGGGCTGCTCAAACATCTTCATTTGCCACCAACTCAACAGCATCAGGGCTGATCTCCTGGTCCAGCTGGCCTGGTTGGGCCACCACCATGATCTTAAACTCTCTCAGCTTCCAAAGCAGTGTGGTTCCATCCAAAATGCCTTTGGGGCATGGTCCTTGGTCCATGGTAACTCCTGAACTTGCACATGGGATTTGGTGAAACTCTTGTGCTGGGATATATTTGCTCTGGGGACTGTGTCAAGCATTTAGGAGAGCAGCTGGGTTTGATTTAGAGTATGGGTGCACCCTTTGGTAGCTCAAGATCACAGTGTCTCCAAGTATTAAAGAAAGAAGAAGGTGTAAATATAATCAGATCTTCTGGCCTTCACAAGCCATGGAGCTGCACTTTTGGTGAAAATTTTCCTAGGTGAAGAGTATCATAGAATCATAGAATGTTTGAGGCTGGAAGGGCCCTCCAGAGCTCATCTGGGCCAACCTCCCTACACCAGCAGGGACATCTCTACCTAGGGCAGGCTGCTCAGAGCCCCATCCAGCCTCACCTTGAAGGACTCCAGGGATGGGGCCTCCACCCCCTCTCTGGGCAGCCCATTCCACTCATCTATCACCCTCAGGTTAAAGAACTTTTTTCTCATATCCAGCCTAAATCTCTCCTTTCCCAGCTTAAAACCATCACTCCTGGACTTCTCAGGGTTTGGGGAGGGATGGTGTTGACCAAGGGACTTCCACCGAGGCCATTCCCAGTTAGTTTGATTTTCGACTTCTCCCTGAACACCCCAGCAAAAGCTCCATCCATTGGCTGTGCCAAAGCTCTCACAAAGCCCTCGTAGCACAATAGCAGCTCTATTTAGCCTCTGATCTTACAGATAAAGAGATTTTTACTCTGCTCCAGCCAGTTATAGCACAGCTTGACTCTGCTCCACTGCTCACTTCTGCTGGGTCCTGTTGGATTTCCAAAACGAGCTCTAAATTCATCCCAATCTCTATGACAGGGAGTAGAACAAAAGGTATTCCAGCTCTGTCTGACCCTACTGGGCTCTAATCTCTTTGCCATACAAACAAGGGCACTCTGGCCACTTGTTCTTTATTAACTGCAGCCATTAATTGGGTTCTGGAGGAAAAGATTCTCATTCCTGAGCATCCAACAGGGAGAACATTTACACCCATGCTGGGCACCCTTTTTCCATGAGGAGCAAAGCTTCAAGATACTCTAGACAGCCTAAAAACCCCTAATTCAACCTATTTATGTTTGATCTTAAATCCTCAGCCCAACCTGAGCAGTCGCTGCTGAACTGACACCACCAGTGTGGAGTTCCAGCTCCTGGCATCTCAAACCTTGGATGGGAGGTTTGAGGGACCTGTAGGGACACAGAATAAATGGGCAGAGGTGCCTGCTGTAAAATCTAGGGGTATTGGAAGGGAAAATGTCACTGTGGGAAGTGTGGCTGCTGCTGAGATGTTGCCTCAGGCTGGTTTGATGTCTAAGGAGGGTTCATAGAGGAAGAAAGTGGGTGGGTGGGGNTCTTTCTAAATCAGACATGAGCTGGCTTTGATGGCTGTGGTCCCTCTCTTTGAGGAGACTCACATTGGGTCTATGAAACCTGTAGCTCCTCAAGTCCCCCGAACACTCAAGCAAAACTTTCTAAGCCTTTGAGTCAGACTTTCATTCTGGTGGAGTTGAGTAAAGAGTTCCTCAGTTCCTACTGGTGTTGCCTGTTTAACCCACAGTGAAATGTGTTCTTCAGAAAATGCTTATAGAATCATGGGATGATAGAATGGTTTGGGTGGGAAGGGACCTTTAAAGGTCATCTTGTTCAACCCCCCTGCACTGAGCAGGGACATCTGCAACTAGAGCAGGTTGCTCTAGGTGTCTCCATCTTTCTTGTAGGCCACCAGAAGGTCTCCCTGGAGCCTTCTCTTCTCCAGGCTGGACAAGCCCAACTCTCCCAGCCTGGCCTCCCAGCAGAGCCTTCCAGCCCTCCCACCATTGCTGGGGCCTCCTCTGGCCCCGCTCCACCAGCTCCATGTCTCCCTTAAGTCCCTTAACACAACTGTGACAAGTGTGTTCACTTTCCAGGGATGAATTAATAGTTAAACAAGCTCCAATTTCTTCTGGGGCAACTCGCCAGGTTCCACCAGTTCTGATCTTCCTGCATAAAGCAGCCCTTTGGTTTGGTTTTTTTTAATCAGAAGCCCTCATCTAGTCTCCACCAAGCCCAGGAGGGTTTGGTTTTGAAGATATCTTAATTTATACCCTTGAATTCCTGCTGCAGCTTTCTCAGGAATCATCGAAACTCGGTCAGACCCCAAGAAACCAGCTTTGAAGTGATGAAGAATTCAACATATGCACCTCCTAGGACATGGAGAACCCAACCCACCTCCTTGGGAAAACCCCCCAGAACTATGTTTTCAAAGCACTGCAGCTTTTAAATAGTAATAATTTTTTAAAAAAAAAGCTGTTGATAAACATTTTGGTTGTATTACCTCCTGTTGTCCTCATTTGCCCTCTCAGAAAGAGGTGGAAGAAGAGCCCTGTTCACTTAAATGCCATCATGGGCTCCCCATGGGCTCCAGAGAAGCCACAGTTGTCCCTATTGAAACTGTAGTCACTGGATAAATGCCTATTTAATTATTTTTCCACTCAAAACCATGTGCAGGTCAGGATTGTTCCATTAATTCCCTTTTTTATATTTATTTTTTGTCATGGAAAACCTTTATAACCACAGGGGTTTCTCTTCTCTGCCACCAAATTATCTCTCTCTCTATTTTTCCCCTTCCAAACAGAGATCTCAGGGCTCTCCAAATATTAAACTGTGTCCAAAGCCTCTCACAAACATCCACGATTCCAACCTAATAAATCAGGTCATGGCACATCAAGGCATGAAATATTTATCAGGCTTCTGTGTGGTGGCCCAAAATGATGGGGTTTTTTTCAGAATTCAATATTTTTTAAGCCTAGGAGCAAGACTGGGTCTCTCCCCTCTAATAATTTCTGAAAAAGCCACATGCAGATGTTATCAGACATCCTCCTCTTCACACACGGGTGGCCACGAGTTTGGGGGACAATTTGTACCTGAGCAATTGTTGTTGCTGGTACAGAATAATTGCACCCACCTCTGGCATCCAGCTGGTTGTGGATGGACAACCCTAAAGATCCTCCAAGAGCAGAGACCTGTAGGTTTGTCTATGGTGGGAGGTGTCCCTGGGCATGGCAGGGGGGTTGGAACGAGATGGTCTTGAAGGTCCCTTCCAACCCAACCCATTCTATGATTCTATGGTGACTCCCTGGCTAATTCTAAGGTAAGGAAGGATTTTTTCAAAGTGAGGAGAAAAAACCCCCCCAGAGTTCCCTTTTTATTGCCCAGGTTGAGCAATGAGTTACCAATGAGGGGTGATGGCTTCAAATTGGAAGAGGGGAGATTTAGATTAGAAATTAGGAAGAAGTTCTTCATTATGAGGTGGTGAGACCCTGGCACAGGTTGCCCGGGGGGGTTGTGGATGCTCCATCCCTGGAGGTGTTCAAGATTAGGTTGGATGGGGGTTGGAGCAACCTGGTCTAGTGGGAGGTGTCCCTGCCATGGCAGGGGGGTTGGAACTAGATGATCTTTGAGGTTCCTTCCAACCCAACCAATCTGTGATTCTATGAGAATGGAAAAGCTTCACCAGACACTGGAAAAAAAGAAGGAAAATGAAGGAAAAAAAATATATTCTGCTAAATATAATTAGTTATTCAACCTGAGCCCCAGGGAACACTTGTTTTGGTGGGGTTGGGTGCAGATGTCTGCTCTCTCACATCCCACCAACCTCCTTCCTCCTGGATCTTGGCTTCAGACCTGCCCACTCACCCTCTGCTTGCCAAGTCCCCAGTTTGACATCGCTGTGGCTTCAGGAGAGCTCCCTGGGAACCTCTCCCACACCCTCCTCCAGCTGTCAGCAGCATGAACCCGGTTTATGGGAACCCATAAAGGGTTTAGGGAAGTGTGGATGGCAGCTCTGAGGAAGTGCTCAGACACATGGGTGGATGTCAAGTGGAGAACAACCTATATAAATAGAATAATTCATCTGCCTCTTCGTGGGAGGGGTTTTCTCTTCATGTCTGTTTTATTTCCAGACCCTCTGGCTACATCCACAGCAGTAAGTGAAGCAGTGCCAGGACACTTTTCTGGGCAGACTGGCTCCTAGGCAGAGCTTAAGAGTTAGGATAGGGACTAATACCCAGCAAGCTGCCCACTATGGGTCAGTTTGGGAAGCGAGAAGACCTTAATATCCAGCCTATGGCTTGGCCATGCCAGTTGGACCCAGGATTTACCACTACAGATGTGGTCACCACAACCAGAGAGGATTTTCAGCCACAAACATCCTTCACCTTGCACTTGCTGCCCTTTCTCTCCCCATCCCAAGGGCTCTGAGCAGCCTGCCCTAGGTAGAGATGTCCCTGCTGGTGTAGGGAGGTTGGACCAGATGAGCTCTGGAGGTCCCTTCCAGCCTCAAACATGCTGTGATTCCATGATTCCGAGGGAAACATAGAGGGTAAAGCAGATGGGGGTTGGAGAAGGAGACCAAGATCTATTTCAGGAACGAAAACAAGCAAATAGAAAGCCCAAAAATACAAGTTGTGCTCATCCAAGAGGCAAATGGTCATGGGACTGCAGCATATGGAGGGTGATTCTCTGCTCTTCTGCAGCCAATTACTTCTTGGATTCCACAGGCAAACCCCTGCTGGTGTGAGGAAATGTTGAGCAGGAGGATTTTCTTGCTGAAAAGCCCCCAAATCAGGATAATTGCTTCTGATCTGGGAGATGTGGTGAAACCAGTGAATCCAGACCAACCACCTGCTCCCCAGGGTCTGTCCTGTGCCCTGGGGGGCTTTGGGGAGATGTGGGGAGAGTGGCCAGACACCCAGACAGCTCCTGGTCCTGCTGGGGAAGGAAGACATGGGAAGAGCCTCTTCTCCTGCAGGGACCAGACAGACCTCTTGGCAAAGGTCTCCAGGACATGTTCTGGGGCAGGGGGAAGCAGATGGCCCAGAGTTTAGGGGTCTGGCAGGGGGAATCTCTGGGCATTTGGCAAAGAGTCCTGGTTTAGTTGCATTTCCTTCTGCTTGGACACGTCCTGCATGGACCTGCTACTGCTGCTTGGTAGGGATGGGGTTTCTCAGGAGGCTTTAGGAGCAATTAGGAGCTTGTGGTGCACGTCAGCTGGTGAGCACCAGTTAACCCATTCCCTGCTGCTCCCCAGCAGCGTGGGCAGCAGGGCAGGGAGGGGATCCTGCCCCTCTGGGGACACCCCCCTGCAGTGCTGGGGCAGCTCTGGAGTCCTCCGCACAGCAGAGCAGAGCAGNCAACCTGAGATAGTTGCAGATGTCCCTGCTCAGTGCAGGGGGGTTGGACTGGGTGACCTTCAAAGGTCCCTTCCCACCCAACCCATCCTCTGATTCTGTGCTTACAAACCAGATGCATCCTCATAAACACCTCTACAAGTTCCCTCCCTCATGCAGAGGAGTCGTAGAACCATAGAATGTTTGAGGCTGGAAGGGACCTCCAGAGCTCATCTGGTCCAACCTCCCTACCCCAGCAGGGACATCTCTACCTAGGGCAGGCTGCTCAGAGCCCCAGCAAGCCTCACCTTGAACAACTCCAGGGTCAGAGTCTTTACCCCCTTGCCATGAGGTTTCTATTAAAAATGTTGATGTCCACAGCCCAGGTTGGGCTCTTTCTCCTCGAGTGAGGAGCAGCAGCCACGAGTTTGGGAACAGAGAATGGGATAATTTCTACAGGACCATAATTTGTTGTGAGGCCAGTGAGGTTTTATTGCACAAGAGCCTTTCTGTACTCTTCATGGTGTCCCACCCATCCTCAATGCTCCAGAAGATTGCAGCTCTGTTTACTGACCACTATCAGGGCTCCGTTGTGCCAGGCAGGCTGAACATCCAGCAAGGGAAGGAGCCTCCTCTAGTGTGACTGATCTTTACTTCACAGGAGGAAAAATGAGGCCAAAAGAGCAACACGACCCTCAGGGCAACATTCAGAGATTCTTCTGTGAGAGATGAGATTGGAGCCAATTTTTTTTTGAGTACAAGTCTTTGGGCTTTGCCACAGAGCAGCTCAACTCCCTAAAAAAGTGGCAAAAAAAAAGAGAATTAAAGAGCAGGGAGTGAAACCCACCCAAGTGCCAGTTGCTCCTCTTCTAAGACACATTCCTAAGGCACCTCTGACTCCTTTTTCTCACTGTAATATTTGATATACACTCAATTTGAGGGCTACAGTTAATCCTTTTTTTTCCTCTGAGCTGGGAGGGAGATGTTCCACATCCACCCATCATCTGCCAAGACATCCCAGGTGAGGTTGGATGGGGCCATGAGGAACCTGCTCTGATTGAAGATATCCCTGGTCACTGCAGGGGGGTTGGAACTAGATGATCTTGAAGGTCCCTTCCAATCCAATCTATGATTCATAGAATGGTTTGGGTTGGAAGAGACCTTCAAGATCATCTAGTTCCAACCCCCTGCCATGGGCAGGGACACCTCCCACTAGATGTTCTTAATAAATAGAACCCCCCTCACAGTATCTTCAGTGAGATAGAGACCATCCCACCCAGAAAGCAGCTGTCCCTTGGTCTGTGAGCTCTGGGGGTGCTTGCTGAGGATGGAGGCTGTGGGTGCCATGGGGCTGGAGGGGGTGAACAGTGAACAGGAGGTCCAGAAGAGTTAACACCCATAGGTACTTAAAGATGGACTATAAGAAAGCTGGGGACAGACTTTTGAGCAGGGCCTCTTGGGACAGGGCAAGGGGTGATGGTTTGAAACTCAAAGAGGGAGATTTAGACT
>VYZX01010804.1:456-24728 GCA_013401335.1 Brachypteracias leptosomus
AATGTTCTCCAAACTGCTTTAAGTATAAAGCTCAAAAGTTCTGAAAGCTCTGATTTTATAGACTCAATGGGAAAACCAAGTAGGACCTTAAAGGGGATCATCCTCTGCAGAGTTTTTGAAACAGCAGGCTTTGGGGATGATTTAGTATATATATAAAAAAATTCAGTTAAATGATTGTTTTAAAAAAAGTGTATACTTCTTGTGACAATTGCAATAATTCATTGAAAAGCAATATGCTTCCAGCGCCATCTTATTTTGGGCTTTTAGACAAATACATTGAAGATATTTTCCTGAAAAATTGGCATTCTGCACAGCTTCCATTTATTTGATCAGACCTAGTATTGAGGTCTTGACAAGAGAGAGAAATGAAGAGTGACATTTTAGAGAGAAAAAATGGGTAGGTGAAGTTTGGTTTTAGTGGGAAAGGAGGTGAGGCAATGGATAGTTAGGAAGAAGAGCTTGCAGTTTGACTTGCTTCAGCCGCAGAAGACTGAAATGTGAGGGAGCTGTCTTCAGCTGGAATGTTAAAAACACTAGGGTCTAGCTTAATAGGAAAAAAGATTTGAGGACTGCATTAGCTCTTCAGTGGTAAAAATAAAGTACATTTTGTGTTTATCCTAGTGTTTATTTTCTCTTCTGCTTTTCCCTTCCTTCACAAAACAAAACTAAATACAGTGGATGCAAGCAGAAGTTACCTTTAAAATCTGTTTTAAAGGAAGGATCTTCTGCATGAAAAACATTTAGGCTGTTGGTCCCTTTCTCTCCATATTTAGTGGTACAGGATGCAAGAGCACAAATGCTGGGCAGCTGAGAGCTGTTTGTTTTTGGAAAACTGGAAGCTCTTTGAAAACTGCAGGAGTAGATATGTTTCTGAAGTTTTATTTCATTGTTTAGCTTTCTGTCATCCAGAAGTGCATTGTTTACTTAAACGTTATACAAGCTCAGTGTTGTAAATTAACAAGTACTGTTGTAAATTAGGAGTCTTGGCTTTAAATTGTTGGATTTAATGTTATAATTGAAAACAGTTCTACAAACACTCAGCTGTTGAGTCCTAACTTTATAGAAATACCTTGGTTTCAGAATGTGACATTCCCAGGCAGTTCTGAAAGTGTTGAGCTAAACCTGAGGTGTATATTTGAATTTTTGTGACCAAATGAAACCTGCCACGTAAATCTGAGAAATCTACACAATCCAGAGTTTGATGCTAGCAATGCATGACCTCTTTTTGGGGCGTAGCTTCTGTATAGCTACTAGGTAAGTTCTTGCTATTAAATGGGTGCATAGTCCCAAGAATTAGGTTTTAATCTACATGGCATAATTAATACTGATTTTTCCTTCTGAAGGAAAATTTGTCATTGGCATTCATATTTCATGTCAAATCTCTCCATCATACTGCATGAAAACAGTCACAATATGGGATGAGAACAAGATATAGGAGGAACAAATTGAGAGTAAGGTAGCTCTACGAGTGCCCTGAATGAGAGTTAAGGTATCCCAGAGATGTGTTTTGCACATTAAATGTGATGGAGTGGAAGGAATACAAACAAGGCAGGACACTAACACTGTTTCAAAGAGTATAACTGCAGTCAGTGTCAAATAGGTAAAAGGCAGCAAGGCAAAGCATAAAACTAAAAAAAAGTCTGGAAAGACTTTTAAAGGTAGGAAAGACTTTAATGTGCGCTCTTCATGATGTCTGTTCTCACTTCCCTTTAAAATAGAATGTACACATTTTATCCATATATCTGTATGTCCATAAAATGTATTTATTTAAAGGATAGCAGAGCATGAACAATGGGAGTGGAAATGATAGAGCAGTAATAGGACTGACATTTACTACTTACTGCAGAGTAGTCTACGTGTTTTTTGTGAGAGATGTATGTTAGAGGTTGCTTTAAATAATGTTGCCTCAGTAGTGATTTTCCATGTTGAACTCCTCATGAAAGAACTGGGGAAAAAATGAGTTAAAAAGGCAAAATCCCTCTCCTAAAAGGTCACTGAGGTAGACAGAAGGTGTTCATTGGTGAATCCTGACAGGAAGAGGGAGCTCCTGTAGACGTCAGATTTGGTGAGGATGAATAGTCAACAGTTAGTAAGATTTTAATTCATCACGTTAGTAAACGGAATTCAAATTTTCCCTTGTCAGTTCTCCAGCCTACATCTGAAAGTAATCCTTTTGTCTCAGGCATTAAACAGGAGGCATCACTCAATACTCAAGATGTTTCAAAAAGTAAACAAATGTGTTCCTTGTTTCTTTCTCCATTATGCTAGAGTATGGTATTATAGAGAGTTAGATTTTGAGGTTACTGAGTTTGGGGAGGAATGGTAGGAAGGGAACATGCCATGTGTCACTTTGGTTAAAGAGATGGTTCATGCATTTTACCTCCAATTCCTGAAGGGATGAGTTCCCACAGTTGCGTACATCCTGTCATAAGCTGGGGCTAAGCTCTGGGCAAAATTGCTGGTATTGCTAGTGTTGCAATTTCACAAATCGTGAGACAAATCTAATTAATTTTTTGTTTCTTTTCTTTTTGTTTCTAATATTTGAAATTACAAGAGGCAGTTGCTGTGCTGTTTTCTGTTTGTACATTAAAAACCAACCAGTTTACCTATGTTCATGGTACAACGTGTCACGTGGTGTTACTTCTGGTTTTTCTCCTCCCTGTAAGGAATGATGCTATGTTCCCCAGCTTCCTCCTGCTTTCCTTTCTACAGAAGCACTCAGCTCCCATCCTATACCTTGGAGCAGGATGTGGCTAAGGCCAAAACCACCAAGGGTGATTTTACAGCTTGAAATTTCCCCATGGCTGTTGTGTCCATCTACTAAGTATAGCAGAAGAAAAATGTTTGTCTCAGCAACTACTTTTGTTAAGGGCCAAGCAGTGGCACTGCTGCTGTGAACTCAGCTTCATGACATTGGAAAGATCCTCCACAATTTGATTGCTGAGCAATTGCTCGCTTTCTTAGGTTTTGCTGAGAGTTTTTTTATGTCACGTATCTTCAGAAGACTAAGACATTCTGTGTGAGTTGCCATACGTCGTCCTTCATTTTTCATGGCAGTTAAAATGCTTGTTAAACCACAAGTGCCTCTGTTAAAATCATTACATGTGGAATTATGAGGCAGTATTTATGTGACTTCTTAATGTGAATGAATATGTTGGTTACTTTATTCCAACATCAAAGTAAAAACCTCTCTAGTGTTAGTCTTCACATAGAAACATACCTTTCTACATTAGATTGTAGAGGCTTCAGTGTTAAATTCTTGTAAGTAAAAAGGCAAAAAAGTTTTAAAGAAGACTAGGAGAAACCTATACTTTTTTTCAAGCCTCTGAGTAGGATTCTTACTAAGAGAAATTATATAATTCTTGGACTCATTAGAAGGAATTCTAGTCAAGTAATTCTATTTTGGTGGCCAAGTGAAAAAACAAAAAAAAAGTTCAGTATTTAAATAATGTGCTTACTGTTGGTGAAATTGTTCCTACAGTCCAGCAGGCTCCAAACTTGTTTGTAATACCAGCCTGGCAAATGATAGTACTCAGGTACGGTCAGTTCTGGTGCAAGTCTAACCTACCTTAAGAAATGCATTTCAACCTTTTTCCTGCCTCTTTTTTTTTTTTTGTATTGGATTGAATGTAGTATTAGTTTTCCACATGGTCCTATGGATAGCTGAACCAACTCAACTGAGAGGTGGCATGGGAAGAGGGAACAGGAAGAAAGAGTTGCCTAGGATGGCCCTGATCCTAACAAAAGAAAGGCTGAACTGGAGCTTCAGTATATAGCTTTATAGCATGTTGGCTTTGATGGCAAAGCCAATTTCCTTGTTCCTGCTTTGTCACACCAATGTTTAATGACTTTCCCTATCTTATGTGCAATCACAACTTATTTCCTAGTATTAGTAATGACATTGCTACTGTGCTTGTAGACTTTAAAGTACAGCATATAAAACATAAAATCGACCTACATTCTTATTACTTTTATATGTGAATTCCTTGTCTTAAATGAAGCTCTTATAAGTGTAGGATTTCAAGGGGAAAAATACTAGAGCTTCCTGGATATTGTGTGTCTAGTGGTCATCTTTCTAGCTCTACTTATTTTATGTACTAGTGATTTTATGTACTAGTGATTTTATGTAAGAAACTGGAAAGCAAATGTATGCTTTGCCTGCACTAAGGAGACCAGCAGAAGAATGTACCTGAGCTATAAGAAGTAGTCTAGCCATTGCTGCGTGGAGCCCTCCAGGAACTGATTTACCCTGCACTGCCCCAAGAAATCTTCATTCTCCTGCCTATACCCTATGCTTAACTTGTACTACAGGACTGAATGTTGACCTTCTCCATTTCCATGCTTTGTTTATGGCTCAGAAGCAGCACATGGAGGGTGGAGGAGCTTACATTTCTTGATGCTTGTATTAGCCATTGGCTCTAGATCAAGAAATATGTGAACAACATTTATTATTGCAGAGCTGTAAGTTCACATCACTTCCACTAACATTTTTCCATTTAAACTCTTATTTCTCCCTCTTGTGACCTCAAAATGGCAATTTATCATGATCTGCTAGCATTTGAATATTTCTGATGTTATAAACAGAAATTTGTGAATGTCCAAGGCCTGGATGATCTCAAGCCAGGTCAGCAGATCCCAGTCTCCCAGATCCTTGAAAGTGAACTTTGGGGGACTGTTTTTATGAAAGGGACCAGTCATTTCAATGAAAGCCGACGCTATTTTCAGGGCTGCAGGCTGGAATTTGTGCCTTTATTGAGCTGCAAGCAGAGCGTGTGGAAACTCCCACTGAATAAGCCAGACCAAAAGGCGAGGGAGGCCTCTGCTCCAGCACACAGGATGCCGATCTGGCAGAGTCAGTTCTCTCTCCTGTGCCTATTTTACAATAATCTGAACCATATTATGCCTGGTGATTTGTTAAATTTGCATTTACATTTGAGTCCAAAGCTGAGTCTGTGGCCAGGCTAAAGTCATCTGGAGTTTTGCCTTTGACTTCAAAGGGCCACACCTTTTATCCAGGTCTACAATTGCATGAGGGATTTGAAGAGCACTTTTTTAGCTCCTCTGCAGATACAGGTCTATTTGATGTACAGCTCTCTGCCATGGCAGCAGAATCCTTTCTCTATGAGCTTTCTGTGCTCCTCTTGCTTATGCCTTCTCCTGAAGTCATAAATCTCTGTTTAGGGCACCAAAACCCTTCTCCACAACAGCTGGCATTGATTTTAAAGATGCTCCAGGTAAAGAAAAAAGGTCAGTGGAAGGAATATAATTCCTGTTGGCAGGCATCTTTCCCTAGATATTAAAAAAAAAAAAAAGAGAAATGGATCTTTTCTCTCTGTCATGTTTGTTTGTTACAAGAAAAAGTGTGCAAGAAGTCTCACCCTCATACCCAGAGCAGTGACCAGAGACACTTGCCATCACCTCTCCATCCTACGGTGCAAAAACCCCTCTGGGCAACATAGAAGAGGTAGGAGAACTGCAGAAAAAAAGTAGTGGGAGAGGGATGCAGAACTCCCCTAAGATAATAGGACAGACCTGATTTTATGTAAGTTTAAAGTCACAGTAACTTTTAGAACAATGTGGTCCCACTGAAATACCTAAACGTGCAAATAGGCAGGATACTTAACAACTTTCCTTCTTCCTTTCTCCACTCCTCAAATTGTTATGGAGGCCCTGGCTGTTCTCTTAGCTCAAATAATGTTTGACAGTTCAGTAATAAGACAAAAGACAACCTTCTTTCTTTGTCTTTTTTAATCCAGATAATTTAATACAATAAAGAAGCAGAGACATCAAAGCAAAGAAACTATATACATTGTACAAAGCATTGGGAATCTGTTCTCTTTTCAGAATTTTGACATGTGCTATGTAGTGTGGTTACAGCTATTAAGAAAAAAGAGACATCTTTCCATGAAGTCCTCTTGCTATTTAAAAAAATCGTGTGAAGTCTGTTTTGATGTTGCACAGAGAGGCATATAGCTTTATTACTGGCTTTCAGTGAAGGTGGGTAGAATATGTTAGCCTTGCACTTCATTAGAGCAAGAGCACAGCAGTTAATTCTGAG
The DNA here is from genome assembly GCA_013401335.1 of Brachypteracias leptosomus. Classification (NCBI taxonomy): domain Eukaryota; kingdom Metazoa; phylum Chordata; class Aves; order Coraciiformes; family Brachypteraciidae; genus Brachypteracias; species Brachypteracias leptosomus. The sequence goes on from VYZX01010804.1 coordinate 6,515, forward strand.
TGAAAGGCACAGATTAGATTTATGACACAGTACAATTTTTCTGTATGAGACTGCTTTCTTGTTCCATCTTCAGAGCTCTGTTTAACTTCTTTTGAAGCAGGTTTAATTATCCTTTATTGCCCAGAAGAGTGTTTTCAGAGACTTTCCTGCCCTACACCATAAGACTTAGGTAGGACTGCTATTGAGGCCTAATATGGAGATGCACAGGGGCTACGCTTATGATCTCCCTTATCTTAGAGGGTAGTATGTAAGCCTGTGCCAGCATCACCTCTAAACAGCACAACAGTTCCTGAAATAGTTGATGGAGTGGACAAAGGTTCTAACATTGCTCTTAATTTTCAGAAAATGTCACTTTTATGGACCAGGTGATGGTCCATAAGACCCCCAAACACCTATCTACCTTCAAGCAGTTAAGATACATTCGGACTTGAAGGCAGGGGGTGACGTAATTTAGTCATCTCAGCAGGAGAGGGTTTTTTGATAATTATCATCCCTAAAAGTGTTTTACAACAGTGAGGAGACAGTGCTAACAGATTGTTGACCATTAAATTAACAAGAAGGTTTTAGACAGGTGAGAGATGAATGGTAGTTGCTGCGCTGTTGTATTTAGCACTTTATAAAGGAATTATTTTGCCATATTATGTTGACTATTTGCAGTTTTAGGTGAGATTGTTGTCCTGAGCAAATCCTTAAGATCATGGGAAGAGCATTTTCACATAGAGTTAATAAGGAGACAGTGACATATTCCAAAGCTCTGCATCTCACTTATATGAGAAAGTGAGACAGCAAGAACGATATTAAAAATAAGTATGTGTTTGTAAAAATTGTGTGCATACACCAGGACAAGGCTCTCTTGGTAAGATTTCCAAATGCACTGAGTTGTCTTAGGATCATAAACTTTCTAGTTTGATAGGGGTACCTGGTAGGTAGGGAAACTCCACAGACCATTGTCAATACAGAAGAGATAGTCTTCCTTCCGCTCAAGTTAAATGTGCTTCTATCCCTCCCCAAACATGTACTGATCTATACTTCTGGATGAAAGCTTTGGAAATAAACATTCATCCATTATGAAGACTTCTAATGTGAATAGTAAAACTTTGTGGGTTTTTTCCTTTGGTTATGACCTGTGATGGGCTACACAAAGAAAGGAGACCATATTTGGTAAGAATTGGACTTTGCTGCTAAAAAATGAATTTTATTAACATAAATAACATATTTTATTGCTATAAAGTGTTGTCTAAAGAGCTAGGCTAGACATTGGCTAAAGAGATAGGCATCCAACAACAACAAAAATGTGAAACAGAACAAGAGGATATAAGGAAAGGAATGGGGTTGTTTTCCTCTTGAATCTTTAGATAGATTCCTGAGATTATTTAGTGCTCTTTTAGCCACTAAAGTTCCCACTGGATTCTGATGTCTTGATCTAGTCCAGTCCAGACATTATTACTTAATCTTTTACATATTCCAAGATGTCACTTGGATTACTAAACAGACTCTGTTATGATGTCAGTTATAATTTCCCCTAGAATAACTACCTTGCTGCATCCATATGACCATCTTCATATGAAGGTCATTTGTTGTTGCCCAACATGGAGAAATTCCAACTACTATTTCAGCTGGGATGACAAGATTTTCAGACAGCAGTGGTAACTCCTATGTAAACTTCTACATAGAGGAGATAGAATTACATTAAAAACATATTTATAATCCACAGCTACTCCCTGTGGAAAAGGGATTTTGGGACTGATGCATCTCCCTAGGTGGGTGAGCCCATAAAATCAGGCTGAAATACGTTTAGGCCACCAGCTAAGTACATAGATGATCCTAGCATAGCTGAAGAAGGACTTCATGAAAGTGTATGGGTCGAGAGTTAATGACTGGAAAATATGCCAAACCTTAATGATTGGAAAATACATTTGCTATGCTGCTTTTTGGTATCAAGCTGGTAAGATGACAAAGTAGTGAATGGCAGTTACTTGTATGCATAACTTGTATATAACAGTTCTTCATTTGTCACAAAAAAAATCAAATAATATTTCAAAAAAGCTTTTTATACTTTTCAGATAAGGCTAACATTCAAAGTGTAATATTTAATCTGTATGTCAGCAGCTAATCTTCCTGATGTATTATGTCGTTTTCTGAGCATATCTAGAGATAAAGGATTAATATTAAACTTCTCTCTATTTTCTTTTGTTCTTGCTTTCAGAATAATGATAATGCAATTTTTACTAATTATGGAGAATCATCATCATCATAAAACAGGAATCATGTGCCATGCATCTGTAACTCGTACAAAGTGAATAGGACACTTCATTATTACCATTGCCAATAGCAAGAGCAATTCTTATTCTTTTCATATGAATCAGGCTTTATTAGTATCAGGCCAAACATGATGTATTATGACAGAGTAAGACTCTTTAAGGATGCGGGGAATGATGCACTGTGAGGGTATGAAAGAGCAAAAAGGAACTATGGCAAACTTTGGATGATCCTGTGTTTTAATCTAATCCTGTAAACTTTTAAGCACATGTTAAAGTCTATTCGTGTGAATGGTGAAGCTGCTGATTGAGACCTGAGTTATCTAGCCAGAACAAGAGCATCAATTTAAAGGGTGAGCTGCCAGTGTGTGCCATAGAAGGCACATGTGGCCCATGAAAAATCTTGCATGTTTGCATTGCCCGTGATGCATTTAATGAGAGCCCTCTGAAGAAGGCGGCTAAATATCTACCAGCCAAGTGTTAGCATGGTATAAACTTGCAGCAGGCACTGTTTTATCAGCACCAGCAGGACTCCATTTCCAGATGGCTACTGCCTAAAAGTGAACAAATGATCCAGTCTAAAAGGGCACCTTTTAGACAGAAGGTCCTCACCCAGGGCCTCATGGTAGGGAATGTTCAGAGACATGCCTCAGTCCACTCAGTGGTGTGTAGGTAGAGAGGGCTTACTTCTAAAACACAGAAATGCACATCCAAGATATAACAGTATTGTGTATAGTAGTACAATTATTACAGTTTCTGAATTAGTAACATCCTGTACATTTATTTCTCTGGTTACACATTCTTTTTTCCCCCTAGTGATACGAAAAGCCTTATGAAAAAGTTCTTGATACACTGGACCTTTGATATTTAGCTGGAGCAACTGTAATTCTAAAGTCTAGCTTTGCTTTAAATGTTGCTTGCTGGACTAAGTATTTGTGCTTCCTAATTCAGGACACTTAATTTCCTGTCCTCAACATAGGGTCTCATAGAGAACTACATGACCCAGAAGGCTTGAACTCCAAACACGTTGAATGTCTCTGAGAGAAATGAGATGACCATTCTTCACCTAGCAAGATGCAGTTGCTGTGTAGCTCACTAGAGGGCATGTGACCGTACTTTATAATCCCAAAGATAAAGAAATTCTGATTTAAGAGGAAGAAAAAAAGAGTATAAATCCAATATATCTGCGTTGCAAATAGAAAATATTAGACTTGCAACACACTTATTTCAGTTGCTCATTTGAGTATATTGTTTGGAAAGGAGGTTTAGATTAGTCTTGCAGTATGTATATAATGCCTTTTCTTTATCAGGGAACTGATGCAGAGGTATGCTCTGCAATTTGCTCTGAATTCTTGTTATCCAGTTCTTTGTTCTTACCGTTTTTTGTTAATGTTACCCTGGAAAAAAAAAAACAAACAGATACCATACTGATCCCTTCTTATGGAAGCTGCCAGAATAAGCAACTCAGATATTCACTATAAATATTTCAGAATATCTAGCATTTCTATTTGTAACCACTTGTACACATGTTAAAGGAAATCAATTTTTAAAAACAATTGTTTTAGATTTAAGTTTTCTGTAGGCAATAGACTGTAGAGGACCTGGTTATTTTTAATATATAAACTATGCCCCTACCTTGGAGCTTTAAAATATGGAGGCATTTGGGTCAGTTGTTTTCATCTGCTGTATAAACAACCCCTAAATCTCCTGAATTTCCTAAGTATTTCCATTTGCTTTCAATTCTGGGTTAAAAAAAGGCATATAATCCAAGTAAGTCTAGCAAATATGGTTCCCCCCTCATTTTTCTGTTGTGTCTCATATTTTGCTTCAGTGCAAAGCCATTTCTGTCATGTACAACTGTAACAACTTTGTATTTGCTGAAGTGAGAGGACACAGATAAAGTACTGATTGGTTTAGAATAAATGATGAATGAAATATGGCAGAATTGCTTTGGGAGGCCTGGGCCAGATTCTGGACTTCTTCACTTAGGTTTTGGTTTAGTTCGAATTCTTACTGGTATAAACAGAACTTTGTTGAACAGTAGCCCGTGTTTTGCCAAAGCACCATTCTTCATCATCTTCTAGCTTCAAGAGCTACATCTAAAAGAGAGCAAACAAAAAAAGTCCAGCAATTCTCTTGGACTTGGCGGTGAAGAGCCCTGCAGGGGAATTCTGTAACTTCATTGTTGACTGAGGTTGCTTGTTACATCTTCCATCCTTGTTTAAAGAGGCAAGATGTGAAATGTTTGTGTGGTATGTGAGTGACCACTGAAATCTGCCAGATCCTCTGTGGCATGCAGTTCAGCTGAAACACATCTGCTAAATTTTTCTCCCTGCCCCATGTCGCTGATTGTGGCATTCTTCTCTTTCAGTTTTTCATTTATGTGTGCTCCAGGTACTGCTGTCTGGTTAGCGTCCAGCCCCACCTGAGCTTCCAAAGCTCTTCACTTTGCCTTTCATCCCTGACATGTGCACTCTTGTTTCTCTGAGCTTGCTCCTCTACTCAGCCACTGTGTCACCCTGGATCTGTCTTTGCACAGCTCACATGGCTTTTCTCTCCTGTGCTCTTAGTATTCCTTTTGTGAACTGACAACTGTATGTTTTATGGGGGAAAACCCATAATCCACATCTCTGTGCAGAGAATGTTAAAGATAGAGGGGAGATTAAAAGCTACACTTTGGACATGTAATAGCTAAAAACTAGGATAGGTTATTCTCCTTAATTATTCCTCAAGTTTCTTTTTTGCAACAGTGCCTATAAAAAGCCTCTGAAAGATGATAGGGCTGAGTCACAGAGGAGACTAGATAACACTATGGTTTTAATTATAGTGCAAAAAGATGTAGAACTTAAGTATATGAAAACCAAACATCAATGGCTTTGTACTCCTCCCATACCCTTCTTATGTCATTTTAAACAGTCTCCTGTTTAAGCCAGAACCTATGGTGATATCTGCACTGCAGGCTGCAGCCCGGAGTGCAGAGGTGACTTTGAAACTGTGAGCGTCAGTCTATGTGGGACAGCTGTCAGCCCAGGACAAACCACAAAACCATTTGAATAGCAGGGCAGGTTAACCTGCTGTCTTCTGCAGCCAGCACCCAGCCAACTTCTTAAAAATAGCTCTTGTAGGTTGATATGACACTACCATGTGTTTGCTTGTCACATCCACTGTGTGGAGAAGGGACACGAAGCTGGCCGGTGCTGCCAGGTGGCATAGCAACATCAAATAAAAATCTGCACTGGGAGATGGAGATAGTTGTCTCAGAGCCTCTGTGAAGCTCATTTGTCATGTAACAACAGTCCCTGGGCACATTTTCTGTCTCAGCTGTAATGAGATGGAAAACAGCTGGAGTTAAGCTGACACACCTCAAAAGAGTATTTTAAGTCAAATAGTTACATTAGTAGGGGACTGATACCAACCATACCCCTGTGTTACCTTACATTCTGATTTGGTAAACACAACAAACTTAACTCTGTTCAGTCATAATTGTGGGGGAAAAAAAGAGAGTTAAAAAAACCCAGCAGGCTCTTTATTGAAGAAAACAAACTTGGTATATCAAACTAGCAAGAATTTTTTTTTTCCATTATTGTTTCCCTTATTAAAGAAGAACCCCGTTCTGCATCTGCCATGAAGATTTGGATGGTGGGTTGAGATCACACTGAAAGTCAGGGTGGCCTACATCAGAAAAGTTGCATTTCACAGAACATTTGCTATTGATATGTTGGGAAAGTGTCAGACTTGCAGGAGGACTGGAGAGTATTTGCATGATACATTAATAAGAAACAGTTTAGTATACTAGATTACTAAAGCATGGTTAATTTTGAAGCCAAAGCCCACACATTCTTAACTTTGTTTCCCAGCCGAAGAGCCAGTATACTCATGTATTGTACAGGAACTGGAGTGTTATTCTTTGAAAGCAAATGCAGCGTTTAGAAAATCCAAAGCTGAGCTAACAGCACAGCATATAGGCATCACACAGGATATTATTTTAAACTGTTATGTAGAAATGTCAGTACATTTGATATCTTTATTTGCAGCACTTGTGTTTTGAGAAAGCAGGTTACATACGTTCTTGCTTTACAAGTCCTGTGAAACTGAGATAGTTTCATTTGTCTTGGGAAGGTCGGTATCTGACAGACAGACAGGAGGTCTATTCGAAAATTTTGAGAGGCTTTAAAAGATGCAGAGACATGTGATCCTTTCCTTCAGATTTGAGTGGGAGCTGCTTTTTGAGACTGCTCTCCTCATCCCAGGAGCATTTTGAAAAACAAGTTAATTTCAGAACTGAGTTTGCTTTACAACATCCCCAGCTACCACTCTTGTCTTCTGCAAACATTAATCATCTGCTCCACCTTGAAGAGAACAATCGACCTATGTGAATGTATGTCCTCTAGAGCTAATTTGAAACATAGTATTGACAACGTAGTCATATTTCCTAAGATCATATGGAGAACTAGAACTAGAGTGGATTAATTATATTCTCAGTTTAATCAACACAATCAAAAAATAATACAGCCACCAGGTGTGGCATTCATGCTACTGCAGAACGAAAAAGCTATTAAATGCTGCTGTAATTGTCTGGTAATCTGCAACTTCAATGTTTAGGAGCTAAGCAGTAATTTTTATAATATTGAAGTCAGAGTGAGAGAGTGCGTGTATGCAAGTAAGCTTCTAATTGTCTTGATCTTTTTTGGAGGGAGGGAATTTTCTCTCTCTGATAACGAATGCATGGTAACAGGCAGTGGCTTCCACTGAAGCAGCAGAGCTCCACCTCCCAGCCATTTTGGGTTGGGCCCTTGCCTTACAGTGAATTTCAACATTGTTCCACTGAGAAACGTTTGAGTTGTAGATGGTCTCCTCTGAAAAGTGTCCTAGATTCTACCTCCTTCTTATTTATTTGTTTTTTTCCTTTTTGAAAAACACCTAGCTCTGATAGTAATCCTATGGATTGCTTTGATGGTTTGTTACTGATAATGTGGGTTGTGTGTGGTAGCAAATAAAAGGAATAGTCTCTTTGCCTTTAACTGGGTCACAAAATAGTACTGTGCAATTTGGGAAGGGGTTATTTCCACAAAGATACTCACTGCTCTTGCCCCAGTGATGCTGAGTTCATGATAATCTGTAAACCAGTGGGGACAGAGATAACGAAAACATTGCTTAGTTAGACAATATGTATGTTAAAAAAATTAATAAAACATATTTTAACAGTAAAGCCGTATTAATTTCCCTTTGATTAGGAACAGAATCCCTGTGAAGAACCTTCTCTGGTTCAGAGTTTTAAACAAGGTATTACTGTTTTATCACAATAGTATGCTTGTGGTGCATGGAGATATGGATACAAAATATTTTTTCAGTAAATTGATACAGAATTAAAAAATTTATATCAGAATTGATGCTTTGCTTTGCTAAGAAGCCATGTATAGAAGTTAGCACTTTATTTTTTTTTCTTATTCATTCCCCTCCATTTCAATACTGCAGACTATTTATTGTTGTTTAGTAAAAAATTCCTGACCAAGAAAGTTTAAGATTTAACATGTATCAGAAACACCTTTTTTTCATTTGGTATGTAAAATTGATAAGATTGCACGGCCCAGACATAAAGTATGAGGTAGAAGTGCACATTGGCAATCAGAGATGAGTCTAGGCAGATACAATGAAGTAAAATTTTTGAGATTTTAAAAATATAAATAAAATGTCCAAAATTGATCAGACTGGCAAATGAAAAAAGAGTAAATGTATTAAGTGACAGGTTTGAAAGCTTGAGTTAAAACATATTAAAACAATAACCATGAAATGTTCATAGATTATCTAATTTACTTCTTCCTATTGACTCTCTTAGGACTTTGTCCCTTTCTCTATTATTTTTTGCTCTCTTCCTCATAATTTCATTTCCACTGTTTTAATAATTCATTCTCTCACTAGTGGTACTTTATACAATTTTGAGGCAGCTAGTAAGCACCTTTTGTGGCAGTCAAGTACTTCTGAGGAGATTCAAAATCTATCATTATTGAACTGGGTGATATGAGTGATTTCAGTATTTTACTATGTCAGGATAGGAATTCGTATTTTGGACTATGAACTCATGCTTCAAGCCTCTAGGGAAGCCTAAAAGATCTAGCCTGGGCTGAAAGAATCAGAAACATGAAATGAGAATAAATCTAAAACCTAACTTTTCCATGTTTCCATTAATTCATTATGTTTTGCTTTATAAAAAATGGAAAATCAAATTCAAAGATCAAAGTCCACATAGCTTTCTACACACAAGCTAGCATTTCATCTAGATTATACATGTAAATAAAGTTACAGCTTGCTCCTAAGACATAAAAAGCAAAGGTCAGATGATGGAAATAAAGGGAAAAACATGTCAGTCTGTTTGTTCTGCATTTCTTGGCAACCAATACATTCAGTATTCTGGTACTTGTTATGTAGAAAAATAGAGCTGCCTATTGTGGATAATAGCAAAAAAGGCAAAGGACCAGTTCTGTTCCTCTTGTAACTCCATTGATGTCAATGGGCTTAAACCAGAAATTAATTTGGCAGGGGTCTTCAAGTCACTACTCAAGGTTCAAATACTAACTTCTTGTAAGACCCAGAAAAGTTATGCTGAGTAAGCCTAACAAAAAGGTTCAATTAACCCTTTCAGCTGGAAAAATCTGGGACAGAGCAGGCCCTGGAACACAGCATTAGGTAGAGCCAAGCTTTGGGAAGGAAGTTTAGGCTGAGGTTTACATAGTCATTGTCTTTGAATTACCAAAGGCCAGAGTGAGGTTGAGTTACCAAACATCAGAATTGGGAGTAAATTTAGATGTTCCCTGGGGTATTTGTGTTTTGAGCAGTGAAGCAAACTCCTTTCTCTCTATCACACTGGGCTGCACAACCAAGTGAAGAGGTTCCTGTTCCTTCCCCTTTGAGTATTTTTGTCAATTTCCCCATTCTTCTATCAGTGTAAGAAACAACTGAAACTGGGTAACAGAGTTCATATACAAGAGGAAAACTGAAACATATTGTTCTTATCTGTAACTCTTGAGCTTTACAGTTGCTCTCCATCACCAGTGCAACTAGCCAGAAATGCAACGTGTGTAGTTCATTGAATGGCTATGCTAATTTTACCCTGTTTGAAAATTTTAGGGGGAAAAGTAGTGCCATAATCCTAGATTCTGCTGCTACTTTATTTACGAGCCATATAGGGAGTGTCTTTAAAACAATATGGATTGAACTTCTTTTTTTCTGCTCAGTCTCGACAACAGATAGAGCAAAGAAATGGGGTATCATTGGTGCTAGCTTGAGGTTCTTTTCTCTGCTCTGAAGAGTGGGATATTAACTTATTCTTTTCCCACATTTGTGAAAATGATATATGGAACGTTATTTTTCTTCTTTCACAGTAAACACCATGTCCCCTGCAAAGCACACCTTTATAGGTGGTCAGAATGCAGTCATTAAGTTGACATTTCAATGGAAAAACTGTTTCAATTGAAAAAAATCAGAATTTAAAAAAAAAATCCTAGAAATGAAATTAGCAAAGCAAAATGTTCCAATTTTTTTTTAAAGTTACATTTTATTTGGACATTTATTTTATATGTTGTCAATTATTACAAGCATACTGAAATTAAAGGACTAAGTTGATCAGGATTTACACTTAAAGCATTTTTTCATTAAGAAGAGAAGCAAGATGTTCCTTTTTTTGACAATTATTTGTAAAGTCTACATTTTTTTTAGAACACAACCCAGTTGGGAGAGGCAGCTCGTAAGTGATCAACACCAGATTCCTATTTTATCCAATGCAGTCCTATTAGTCTGTTAGTAGGACAGATTTTAACTCTATTTAATGAACTAATCATTCAGCATAAATTCTCATGTTGAGGATAAGGAATTTTTGCCATGTCATATTATCTCCTGATGCTACAGCAATATGCTTGGGCTAAAAAAATCTGCTTGGGGATTTATGTTCTAGAAGACTTATCTCTTTATCTTTTAGTAGTTGTTTTAAAGACAGGGAATAAAATTGAACTATCATACAGAGAAGGAAGCAACCTCCGTTACTCCTTTTTTTGCAGAGCAGAGGCTCCACTTTTACCCTGAGAGTGGGATATATATTACAGCCTCTAGATACACCATCCTAGTTCCAAAAATATTTATTTAAGGTAGGTTTGCAAGCCAAAGCAAATAATTGAAAATATTTTTTACATTTGCTCTAGTGTACAGTCTTCAGCTGTGACTGCATTTATCAGAAAACACGAGGTAAATGTAATAAACATCAATCGGCTTTTTCAGTACTTATTATAGTTAAGGTTGCACAATGGTTTCCATTCTAACGCCCTTTCAAGCCTCATAATTTTCTGCTGCTTTCATTCCTGAGAAGGGAATTTTCCTTACGGTTATTTTTCTTTGGAAACTTTGAGTAACTTGGCTCCAATATTGCCAAGAATATTGCAAAGAAAATGGGTGTATGTAGACTTGCTAATTATAAGTATTTTTATTGTTTTAACAACTCTTCAACATATGCAGCTGGGGGGAGGGAGGCTGAAATTTCAGCTATTTCCATATCAAGTCAGGCGTCTTTCTGGGCTACCGTGGGTTCGTGTTGTGGTTTGTACGTTATGATCCCATGGTTGATGCTGAAACGTATACCACTTTGGGAGCGCTGTCAGGCTGAGTTTAGATCAGCGACACAATGAAGATGTTTTGGAGGAAATATGAAGTGGCTTAAAAGAATTTAAACTGCCTGGTTATTACGTTGGCTTTTGAATCAATGGTTATCAATGGTTATGAATTTTGCTGGGCTATGAGTGTTTCCCTTTGCTTTTGTGTCCTTCCAAGAAATCAATGTTTCCCGCTTCGAAGGGTTAATTGTTGTCAAAGGGGCTGATTCAAATCCTGAACTGTGAGCAGCCAAGCCGGCTACAGCACACTCTGTCGTTAATTAACTGTGACACCATCCTCGACTGCTTTAATCAGGAAAAGGAGTTATTTATGAGGAATAACAGTAACATTCAGTACTCATCTTTTTGGAAAAAAACCCAACAAACCAACAGATCAGCAGGAGAAACAAAAAATCATAAATATGGATTTCAAAATAGTTTTACTGCGTCATTCGCCTTCCTGCTCATGAGGAGCATGGCATTGGGAATTAGACCCAAAAATTCAGGAATGAAAGGATGCGGTATTTCTTCCCCTGTTTCCGCGGCCGGGGTTGCACGCTGCGCGCCGGCCTATCCCCGGGCTGCGGTTCTGCCTCCTGCTCCGGGGGCTGGGCTCGCTGACAGCTCCGAGGAGAGGGTAACCCCTAGAGGGAGAGGTGAGCCGGGGCCTCTGGCTGTGGGCTGGGCTGACCGGGCGGGCGCGACGTCGGCGCGGGGATGCTCCAGCCCTGGCGGGGGATGCTGCGGGCGGCGCCCCGGTCGGTGCGGACCCGCCGGCGGCACCTCGCTGCCAGGGCCCCGCACCGCGCTGGCTGCCTGCCCCAGGGGAAGAGCTCTGCTGGCCCGGCAGCCTGTCCCGGAGGCTGCGGGAGGGGCTCCCTGGCGCTTCTAGGTCACAAGGGGTCCGGCTGTGGCTGTCAGACAGCGCCTGTGGAGAGGGATGGAGGAGGAGGAGGAGGAGCAGGCCTGCTCTCGGGCAGTGGGCATACCCGCGGGCTTCAGTGCTGGTGGAAACACGGCATAAGCTCCAGTGAGCAGTTCCTCTAACTCTAATATAAAAATAATACCTGCGGAGAAAAGTTTTATGGTAGCCATAGACTACATTAGCGTGGATGTTTGGAGCTGAGATCCATCCACCTGTCATGCTTTCGGGTGTTGCGTGCTCCAGCCTGTCTTCTAGGTGATTCCCTGGGGCTGCAGTCTCAGGACACCAAGTGTTTGGTGGAAATGCTGGAGTGAAGGGATCCTCTTGCCCTTTGTCCCCACCCTACAACCAGTGTCTTCACTCTCTTGCCCCTATGCTGCTACGCAAAGCTTCTCTGCAGAGGGGGGAAATTGGTTGAGGGGGGTTGGCTGTGAGCTAAATACAAAATGAAAAGGAAAGTAATGAACCCAAAACATGTCACTGGAGAGCAGGGGGTGAAAAGGAGCTCCTTAAATGTGCTTTTTAAAATGAAAATGTTGTATTGTTGAGCTGCAGCCTAGCAAAACTAGGTATTACTTGATGGTCCTGATTGAATTTTCTTCAGTCAGAAATTAAATAAAAGGCAGAGTAGGCCCCAGGGGCAACGCTAAGGGAGATTTGGCCATATCCAAGTTGTGAGAACTCTCTGTAAGGGGCAATGGAAATTCAGTGCAGCTGGTGGACCTAAAAAATAATAACAAAAAGCAATACACCTCTGTGTTACAGAAGTATCCCAAAATGCTTTGTATAGAATTAAAAACAGATTTAATTTGAAGAACAGGTAATTTTGTTTATTTAAGATTAAGAAAAATATAGAACGCTAGACTGCACTAAAGCTGGTGTAAATCAAAAATGGTTCAGCTGAAGTCAAGTGGCTTAAAATATAGATGCTGTAAGATACACAGGGTTATAATCTGGCCCATAATATTTTTCATTTGCAGTGTGTAATTTTGGCCCTTTGAGGGAGGTCAGGTAAAGGATCTCTCCATTTTAATTGTATTTCCTTTTTTTCCCTAAGTTGAATGTATTAATTTCTGTGTTCCTTTATTTCTTGCTTTCATACTGATTTCTGCTAGAGTCCACATTTTCCAAACGTCTCCTCTTTTTAAAAGCTTCAAAGGCAAAAGGGAAAAAAAAGACAAGAGGAAAAAATCTTGCTTTTCTTTTCCATGTCTTCCCTGATGCCCAAAAATACACTTCTCCCCCAAGAAGAATGAAAGAAGGGCTATAATTAATCTAGTGGAACTCCTTGGCAAAGAATATAAGGGGGCAGCACATGCAGAAAAATAGATAGTGGAAAAGTAATTAAAATGTTGATATTTTTCAATGAAAATGCCAACAAATTTAAATAATTTTTGGACCTTTTAAAAATATATTTTGCCAAGTAGTGAAACTGGAAAAATTCTACAAAACCTTTGTTTGTTTAAGACCATTCATTTTTTTCATTAAATTTACAAACAAGTGTAATTAAAAGAAACACCGGATCATTTGTAAAACAGAAATATGTATTTAGGACATTTAATCCTCCAACATTTGTTCAAGAAATTATTTAGATTTAGAAATAGACCTGATTTAGAAATAAATATAAGCTTTACTCTGCGGTGTGTCTTCTCTATATGGGCACAAACAAGACAGAAGAAAAACCTACTTTTGGTACAGAAAACACACTAGTTTATCCCGAAAGAGATACAATGAAAATTTCTGTATTGAAATGTATATATATATTTAACATTAAATGAGAACTGAGTATGTATGGTTCACTGATGTAGTTCTCAGTGTTTGCAGCTGGAGGTCTCACTGACATTTAATGAACATTTGCCCTCTTGACACTCCGGCTTCTGAGCCTGGTTTGTAGCCAGCATAGCCTCTCCTTCTGCCTACTGGAAATCTGTGGGAACAATTAGCAGCTAAAGCTGAGCATGGGGGTCTTCAAGCAATCTGCCTCCAAAATTAGGGCATAAGTGGCCACCTCTGGAGGATCCCAGGGAGATTTGTGGTTACATACGCAGTGGTAGGAGCAGGTTCAGTCTCTGCAGTATGGTACTTGATGAGAGATTTCTAGTGACCATCCCATGTGTTACATAGCATTTGCCAGTGACTGTGGTTTTTGAGGTAATGCTTCTTTCATTATTCTGTATGTTTAGCTGCAAAACGTCATTTTTGGCAAAAGATTGTGTTGCTCTGAAATGTTTAACTAACCACACATGTGTGCACACACACGCACACACAGTAAGTGGGCCTTAGCTTCTCCAAACTAGGCATCTAAACTTACTGGTAAACTTAGTGGTAAACTCTCTGCTTCATTTTCAGTATTGTGACACTTAGTGCACCATTTTTTTTGTAGCTGTTTCCTCTGTCGATCCCCATGACACTTAAATGTTTTAGAAGTTCTTGGTGTCTCTCAAAACCTAGGTTGTAGTGGCACAGTCATAAATCCAAACAGTGGAAATGCTTTGTGGTATTTTTGCCTCCATTTCACCTTATTGTGAAGATATTGTGAAGCAAATGTGAGTTGCTGCAGTGAGGAACGTAGGGAATCTGCACGTAGGTTGGAAGTCTGTATTTGACCAGTTTGAAGTACACAAGGCATGGGCTGAATGCTAGTTAAAAGTGAAAAAAAACCCCAAAATGCCAAATAACTTGTTTCTTTACTGGTATATCTGTGTATTAAAACAACAGAAAAAATCTCCTTCCCAACACAGGTTTAGTGTTCTGTCCATCTATTTCTGATTTCTTTGGTCTTGAGCATCATGTCAATCTGACAGCAATTGCCCAGCATTGAAGTGTGTTGTTACTTCCTCTGGAGGGAACCATCTGTCAGAGTAGCAAAGCAAAAGCCATTTCCTCAGAGATCACAGAATCACAGAGTGGTAGGGGTTGGAAGGGACCTCTGAAGATCATCTCATCCAGCCGCCCTGGTGCTGCAAACTGTCTTCCTTTCAGAGGAATGAGTTACAAGATAGGTCTTGCCCTATTGGAAAGATAACTATTTCCATTAAATTTAAATTAGTATCTGGAAGCTTAGTGGAATCCAGATAAATTATGAATGTCATCCTTAGATGAATCCAGACTGATTTGAAAAAAATGAGTTTGGGCCCCTGTTCTTAAATATCTGAAAAGCTTTGTGCATTTCTCTGTAGTTTTGTTCAAATTTCTAGGGGTTATGAATATACAGGAATTTTGTTATTTACATCTAAGGACTTGGAATGGGGCTTGCTTTTTACTTTTTTTTTTTAAGAAATAATTTTAATGAGATATTAATAGATACTTATTTCATTAATTTAGAATCTACTTACAGTCTGGTCCTTTAGGTACTGTGTGTCTCTCTTTAATACCACACATGTCCATTTATTTCAAGAAGAGATGAATGATACTCACATGAGGTCATTATATTGTGTTTTTTATTGTTGTAGATTCTCTTTGCGTGTCTCATCGATTTATTTTGTTCTCTTTGTGATCTTCCCTTATTCAAAGCAACTCTGGTGGAGAATATTTCACCACTGACTTATAAATTATTGTTTCTTCCTGGGTAATGAAAACACAAGTCGAGATAACATCCAAAAAAGTTATAATTTGAGGGAGATTGCTATTGCTGTCACCAAAGTTAACAAACAAGTCAGATTCAAAGCCCAGTTAAACATACCATACATTCTGAGTTGTATAAAGCATTTTGGAGAAGGAGGCTGTTTGAAGTGTGATTTGATACAGCCTCCCATATAATTTGATCAGTAGTCGAGACTCATCTATAACTTTATTAAATATCTTAGGGGTGAGAAAATGACATTTTGCTTGTCCAAGTTTTGTGGTAATCTTGCAAAACCTGCTGACTTGATATTTTTACCGATTTGGTACCATCCATGAAGGAGGATAGGTCAGGGTGAAGGCTTTGTTGTGGCATATGTTGAGAATACCAGACAGAGAGATGTGAATTGTAACTTAACTGCTCTCTGCAGTGTATTTATCCACAGGAAAAAAAAAAGAAAATGTGACTAGGGCAGTCCATGGTAATAGGAAGATGAAAAGCAGGATTTACTTGTTATTAGAAATCAGGGAGCTGTTACCAGCTGGTGTTTCTCTATCTCAGCTTGATCCTACATGCATGGGTGGGTGGACATCAGCCCTCCTGTGTTTGCACGTGGAGTTGCCTATGCACGTGTCTGTGTGTACCGCGTGTGTGTGCTGAGCGGATTATGTGTTCCTCTGTGTGTGATTTTGTATGTGTGCATGTGGAGTTTATGTGGATCTCTGCCAACTTGCTATGAAATTATCTGTTAAGTGCTTTCCCTGTGGCCCTGATAGCAGTTTGCTTTTGGGTTTGGGAGGAGTGAAACACCAAAGAGGGCTGGGTGTCAAAAATCAAGTCAAAAACAATTAGAAAGGACTGGCTTTTATAACTTTCTTGTGAAATTGCAAATTGCTTTCTGATCTTTTAGAAACATTTCCATACAAGTGTCTTCAGGAATTATCTGGGATGAAAACAGAAATGTAATTTTAGTTTACTTAAGGCTGCAAAAAGATGGAGAAAAGCAAATGCTGTGAATGAGGCAACTTTTTTTTTTTCCCATTCCTGACTTCTTGCAAAGCTGAACACAGAAAAAAGAAAAATTTTAATTCTGAATCTAATTTTCTGAAATCAAGTGCTAATAAAATTGCTTCCAGCTTCAAACCCAATAAACCTGAGCTTATCTGAAACCTGAATCAGAACAAATGTCATGCTCTGTAGAACAGCTTAAAATTGTCCTGAGGGCTGATCAGTCATTTCAGTTGTTACTTAAAAATAAGAAAAAAAAAAAAAAGTAGTAGTCCTCTAAAGTAAGAAATCATTAGATAAGAAAGATTTTAAAATATATATATATATATATATATATATATATATGTATAGCTGCTCTGTGAGATGGGATTAAATCCTCCCAAACATTCTAAGGTTTGAGCTGTGGAAAAAGATATAAGTTAATCTACTGTTTACAGGATGCTGTAATATAACACAAGCCCTAACATTAGGGCACACTGCTAGCAGTCACATGTCAATACATAGACAACATTTGAAAAATACTTAACCAAGGTGGTGTGGTTCATAGAGTATTCCCTGCAGAGTGCTCCTAAGCCCCCAGGAGGACTTCTGTTCACTGAGAGGGAGCAGGAGCACTGGGAACCAAAAGAGTGACCAACTTCTCCCTGGAATTTTTTACTTTATCATCTTCTTTTTGCACAGCTGTTAATTTAAAAGAAATGAAATTTTAGGTGTGTGTTTATTCTTCACCCCTTCTGCTGTGTGAAGAGGTAAAGTAACGGGAAAGAATTGATAGGTTAGAGGAGGGACCTCTCAAGAGAGAGGGAGAATATGAAAATTCTCTGTACTGTTCCCAGACGAGGTAGTGTTCATACAGGAACATGTGGGACAGCAAAAGGGCTGCTCCTCTCACCATCCTTTGTTCCCCCCAGCCTACTTTCACATGTCCAGGGGAAAGACAAGGGCTTGTAGCTGCTCCACCACAGTACACAAGTGCCCCATGGTGATGTTCTGTGCAGGTTAACAGGGAAAAGTTAAGAGCTGAGTTTACTCCGGTTCTGCTGATTCTGTGTTCTGTGCCCCTCTTTACCTTCCTTTTTCTGAAACACTGTGTTTTGGTGCTTGTGTAAGGAGATGCAAGGGCCTTGGAGTGTGTAGGTGTAGTTAGTAGCACCTGGATGTTTCACAGCACTCAGATGTGTGCTCATGCCAAGGAAATTGGGAAGACGAATGTGAAATAAGTCTCTCGGGTTGCTGGTGGCACTGGGACATGTCACGTTTAGAAGCAGTGCAGTGCAGCATTAGTGGCTGGACATGCCCTTTACCTGGGCAGTGGACTTTAGAGACTTGGGCATAAAATTTGGCAGGATTTGCGTGCCAGCCCCATGCACTGCAAGGCTAATATGCTTTGCACTTCGGAGTGTTTCGGGGAGCTGGAGCCCCTCGACACATCCTTTGGTTTGGCAGTGCAATCTGGGGAGCCTGTGTGGAAAGCCTGCGGGCACCGGCCCCTTTGGGGAGACCTCACCTCCCCCTCGGGGTTGGATCCTGGGTCCGGGGCCGTGCGGGGGCCCCGGGCAGAGCCCGGCCGGAGAGAGGGGGAACCCGCCTGCCTGGGGAGGGGGCGGCCTTCGGAGAGCTGGCATCTGGGGAGGAGGGCGGAGAGGATGAAGGTCGCTGCGCTGGGGGCCCCTCCTCTGGGCTGGGGGCGAGGGGATGGGACACCCGCTGTCAGCGCTCGAACTGTGAGGGGAGCAGCGAGAGGCGGCCGGGGACCCCCGAGTGCGAGGGGGAGCAGCACAGGGAGCCCGCCGGGGGGTCGGGTCCGCCCCCGGGGCTCCCTCGC
>VYZX01010804.1:24828-57240 GCA_013401335.1 Brachypteracias leptosomus
AGGAGGAGGAGACCAGGCGCTTTCACTCCTGCACTCTTGCAGAGGCTGAAGCAAAAGACAGAAAAAGGAGGAGGAGAATAAAAAGTAAAGAGGGGGGAGAGGGAGTGAAAAACCCCCTAAGCCCAGCTTTTGCCGGTGCTGCTTGGATTGGATCTGGTTTGAGTTTCCTCTCTGCTGGCTTGTGCAGCAAGAGAGGAGGAGTGGGGGGAAGTAACTCGCTCACTCTTCCTCTGAAGCTTAAGCAAACGCGCGGTGCCTGCACTGCCGGGGAGCTGCTCTGGGTGCGGTTGCCTCGTAGCTTATTGCTCTTAGTTACTAAAGAACTGCCTGGACTTCTCGAGGACCTGGAGGAAAAAGCCATCACTTCAGAGACCTGACAGTTGCCCAGTGCCTATAGACTTGACACGGTTTTTTCCTAGGGGATTCTTTTTCAAATTATTTTTCTCCTGAGTTTCTCAACAGCGGTTCCTTGAGTGTGTGGCATTGAAGTCCATTGCTTTGTTAACGACTTTGGGAGATATTTTTAAAAACTTTTTTCCTCCTCTCTTTTCTTTTCTTTTCCGTTAAAAAAAAAAAAAAAAGAAAAGAAAAAAGAGATAATCCTTTTGGGGGGAGGGGAGATGATCGTGCTGATGTGGAATAAGTGCTCCTGCTGTCTCCTCTTACTAGCCGCGGTCCTGATCGTGGAGAGCTCCCAGCTAGACAGCTCCAGCTCCAAGGTGAACTCCATCAAGTCCACCCTGATGGGGGAGGCTCCAACTCAGGCAACCAACAGATCTGCAGGCATTCACCAGGGACTGACGCTTGCTAGCAGTAAGAAGGGCAAAATGCTAGAGCAGATGGGAAAACCTCCCAAGCACTATCATCGGCAAGGAGAGGTAGGACATCACTTTATTGCTTGAGTGTCTGTCCGTCTGCATGTTGTATGCAAATAATTGCTAGTCTTCCCCTCACATTGTTTTCAAAGCTTTACTGTATTAAATTAATTACTTCTTTGGGGCAGTCTGGGACAATATCATCTCATAATTGGTGTTAAGAACTGTGCAAGTGGAAACTGGAAGGTTTTCAACCTTTTATTCTTCTCTGTAGAATTAATAATTCATGGAAGAAAGAGTAATCTAAACCAATATAATCTTCAGTGTTTCTTTGTTTGACTCCTTCAAAGGGCTGCTACAAGTAAAGGAAGAAATTTCTTGTGAACTCTCAGACAGTAAGTGAATTGAATTTGAATAGGTGGGGAACATTTGAGAATGAAGTGAAAACTGCGTTTACAGCAATGCAACAAACTCTGTTTTAAAAATCACACCTAGCAAGTTGATCTCTGATATCATCCTCCATGGCGAGAATAAGCAAGCATGCTGTCCCAGTGGTATAGTTTAAGGCACGTTCATTTGTTTAATATGACAGAAAATAAATTATCGGTTTCTTGACCAGAATATACTCCAGTGGTTGTGGAAGCTTTGTTTTGGTTATGTCCAGTTGACAGGGAATAAGCAGGGAGTAATAGCCCTGAATATGAAGTTTGAGTGTAAGGAAGAAAGAAAAGATTATAGAAACTTTATGGAAAAAAAAAAAGGACCCTGACTTCCTCATGCAGTCTTCTTTCCTCTCTACTCTGCTTAGAAACTTGGAAGTCTCACAGAAAATTATCTTATTTCGACTATCTTTGTGGTAAACTATAAAGCAGCATTTTAAGCCTGTGTCCCTACCAAGTCTCAACTTGGTTGAAATGTTGCACCTCATGGTGTTGAAAGAGGTAGACTTCTTCAGAAAATGCAGATTTTATACTATTGGGTATTATTAGTACCTCCAAATACAGCTGCTTTTCATAAGCAACAAACAGTGTAGCAGCAAGGGAACTGCCAACATTCATCACTAAAAAGGCAAAATTTTCAATGCCCTAAAGGGTCTGTATCTTGCCTACATTTTCCTTTAAAGCAGCATAGAAGCTGCAAATTCAAGCAGTCCATTGTATTTGGCTAAAGTGTTTCACATCAGCTTTCTAATAATTGAATTTGGTATTGTGTGCAGACTTAATAACAGTGGTGGTAGTTTTGGGTTTTGCGTGTGAGAAATTTGTTTTTCAACTCATCCAAGCTTTCTTGCTCTAGCCACTCAATTGTTTTATAATCTACCCAGCATTTGGTTGCCTCTCCTTACCTCTGAGCAAAGTTTAGTAACAGATTCTGTGCTGAAGTTTCATATTACAAAAGTGCTGTGCTCTTTCCTAGTGCGCATTGTAATAGTTACTGTGTTAAATCACCTTGAGGAAATACAGGAACATGATAAACTTTCTTACAAGTTCTCCTTGGGTTGTTTTGTTTTATTTTCTGTATATTCACAAAAACTCAATGTAGAGGACCTATTTTCACACTGAGTGTTATCTCAGTCTCATGAGTTCCAATGTGGGTGCATGTGGAGCTGCACCATACAGCCCTAAAAACAATATATAATTTTTTACTTTTGGGGAAGTCTTGCCACCTTTCCCTAGGTACAACATCCTTAGCACTTCAATGTATATTCAGTGCAATGATTGATTATAGTTCACCCAGCTCCTGGAAAACAAGTTGCACTGCCCACCGGTTGCATTTGTTGCTTACTTGTCACTTACTTGGTTGTTTGCTGGGGACTTCTAGTTACTGGCATGAACTCAAAAGGTACGCTTCAAGTTAGGATTAGACAACGATATAAGTATCTGTAACGGTAGAAGAGATGGCATGCACGTTACGATATCCTGTTTGTAGTACAAGCAAAGACGCCAGCACAATGAGTGACTTTGGCTCCCAGGGAGCAAAGCCTGACCTCCCGTCAAGGGCTGTTGGTGCAGGTTTCTCCCTCTCTCCTTGGGACTCCATCCCCAGCTCCAGCGCGGTCTTGTGCAGATTTAGTCTGTGAAAATGACTCAGATTTGCTACCAATAATTGTAGATGCTACTTTTGGCCATCCACCTGAAGCAACACAATAAACACAGAATTACAATTAAAAGAAGAAAAGAATAGGGGGGGGAAAAAAAGGTAACTTTTGTGATAATGCTTTATCTTTGGTGATAATTCCAACTGTGGGATTGGTAAACCACTGTGGTGTCACACATCTCAACCAATTAAGACATAATGTTTTCATAATCTTTTTTAAGTACTGTCTTATTAGGTTAGAACTTGATTTGTTTAGATTAGTTCTATGTGTCATTAGCTAAAAGAACAGGCCAATGCTTTTCTTTCTAAAACAATCTGTTCCATTAGTGGAATTTATAATGTGTCAAATGTAGCAGTACCTTTCATATCTTGGTGAGGTTAAATAAAGAGTTGAGTGTCTTGTTTACAGCTAGGAAATAGTTTTATTAAGGACCAAGGGTATGCAACTTAAAGAAAATTAATAGAATTTTGCCGTTATGAAATCTCTGACTTGTGCGTTCAACTCTCTACAGTTACGTGTAGTGGAAATCAGAGGGCTCTCACCAAAACCGATGAAAGCACCATCAGCCAGCAACCTATTTGCTTATTCAGCTTGGTAGAATAATGCACTTTCAGAATGTCTCTCTGATATGTTAGCCTAACATTTTCAATTATGTTCCCAGGACTAGAAGCAACCTGGGAGTCTTTAATCAGCAATAAATCAACAGATACAATAGTTCATGGCTTATCTAGAGTGTTGATGTGTTTCAGCTGGTAGTTACAGTGCTTCTGCCCAGAAAGAGAAGATCCAGCACTGCTTTGTCAGGCAGAGTTCCAGATCAAATTAATGAAAATGCTCACATGAGCAAAGCAAGCTGATCCGGCTTGCTGGAGGGACTGTCGGGACAAATGTGGATTTTAGGAAGACATTTTTATGTCTTTCTGAGGAATATTATTTATTTTCTGTTCTTATTCTCTTTACTACCTTGGATCAGAAGAGAATGAGGAGCACTGACATGCTAAATTGGTGAGATTTCAATGTCTTCACTGTTCTTCACCGTCACTCCTGTTTTCCTCTTTCTATGATCTGTTAATGTTTTCCCAGTTTCACAGAGAATCAGAAAGTATCTACAGCATTTGCACAAGGGAAAAATATGCTCAGAAACAGGATCGTACAGTACATGTTAGACTAGGTTATTTTTTGGAGACTCAGTATTATGTCCTGTCTGCCATCAATTTCATTTCAAAACTTGATTTAGTGAAACCGCTTCTAGGAACAGCTAACACTTCAGTATTGTAGCCTCCCTGGGAAATTGTTCTCGGTATATATTCTCTAAATAAATACACTGCAGTGAATAGACTCATAAATTAAAAAGATAAGATTAGATTTTTTTCTGCATGTAAGCTATAGCTTCCACTGTGTTAGGGCAAGCTCTCCCACGTGAGTGTTCTCACTCAACTATAGAGATGCAACTTGAAAGGGAAAATCCCATGTATTGTAGCTGTGATTGGAAGGTGTGGCTTCTTCATAGATTCCTGGGTGATGGCTCTGTAGCCTTTTTAAATCACCATCTTTTTGACTTCTTACCACTGGGTTATAGTCCCCTCTCTCTCCTGAGGCTGATCTGCTCCATCAGCACAAGAGTTTTTACTCCTGCACACTCAACCGCTTTTAATGATCTGGTAGGCTGAGACCTACCAAACTTTATTTCCAGCCTTTTTCCTTCTTTAATCCATGGGCGCTATTATCTTCTGCCCTTTCCAAGTCCTGGCCACAAGCCATTATTTCAGCTCTTTCCCCAGCAAGACGTTTCTTTCATTCCCCTTGCCATTGCATAGTTGGTTAGATTTGTGCTTCCAGCTGGGACTGTGCTTCCCACATGCCCCACACACACAACGGGAGCAACAGCAGTGGAGGGAAGAACTGGGATGGCCAAAGGAGGGGACTGGCACAACTGAATAAGTGATAATGAGGTCTGGAGAGGGAGCGAATATCTGGGAGTTTTAACACTGTAGAGGTGCAGTAGACAGATATCAGATAAGCATTTGTATTCCAAATGTACTCAGTTTAACTTTAAAAATGTAATTCTTTTTAAACTCTATCACAGCTTGAGCTAAGAGGCTTGAGACCACAGAAGCCAAACCAAAAAGGCATTAATCCAAACGGCTAAGTTGACACTGATCTCATACCTATCAGCACATGGATATACATGTGTTTCTTGAATAGGACATAGTTACCCACAAGGACTTGCTAGAAAATGCTTGGATGATGCTTTGTAGCAAGTAAAACAGCATGAGATGTAGTAATTGACTGCAGTGCCATGAGAATGTTACAATAAAATGTACCAAAGACACCAAAAATGTAACCACAGTATCTTGAATAGCTAGCGACCAAGACAGTGTAAATTATTTCTCCATGGGATTAAAAATAAATTAATTACAATACCTAGAAATTGCATCCAGCAACAGCTGCTTTTTCTTATATATAAAAAAATAAATACAGAATTGCTAGATCTGCAGAGGTCACCAGAGAATGTATTATTTGCTCTTGCTGTTTGCTGTTAGGAATCTGGGAGACATACTGGTTTACTGGCAGCAGTCTTGCTAAATAGCTGAGTGGCTTGTCTCTTGATTGCAAAAATGGGATGCAGTGTATTATCTCCTTCCTGGGTCAAGTTTGGTTTCCCCCTTCAATTATTTGTTATTATTTAACTTCTTAATATAGAGCAAAAGTTCCTATAAAGTGGCTTTACTACAATCTATTTCCTATTAATGATGAAAGAGTGCCTAGAAAACTTCCAGGACATTGATGTGCTATTGGGTGTGCAAATAGTTAGGAAGACTTAGTTTCTGTCTGGAGAGCCTGTCAGAGTCTAAAGACACAAAAGATGATGAAGTATGATTCCATTTTGCCCACAGAAAAATGAGTCTGATTAACTCATTATATTTGATTAACTGATGCTTTGCAGATGCAAATATAGCACAAGTTTAATTTTGATTTTAATTATCTCAACACTGGATATATCTTGCAAGCACTTCGTATCTCATGGTTTGTTAGCTGAGCCTTTGGTCCTTTTACAGTTGTACTTACAAATGCCTCACCCTGGAAATGTCATTTAGGAGGAATTTAACTCTGGAAAGGAGGAGTCCCATGAAGCTTCTGCTTCTTTTGTTTTTCGAGCTTCGTTTTCCTCTTCAGATTTTGTGTATCTGAGAATTTTTTTAAGTATATCCAAAGAAATTTTATATGTATGTTAAAAATTTTATATTTCTGTTAATTTGGAAAACACCTTCGAGGCAGAGACCTCCCTACTTGGGCTTGATGAAGTCCCTGCCAAGTTCATGCACAAGCTGGTTGTGACTGGCAAGAGCCAGGGTGCAATGGGCCAAACTTGGAGCCAGCAGCCCCCACCTGGGTCATCATTGGCGTGTGGCTTGTCACCATGTCACACTGTGGTGTTGGGGAGCTTTGTGTTGATGTTGGCACTGGAGTCTTTAGACATTTATGATAGATTGGAGGAGTTGAAGTTTGTACGACACTACAGAAATGGGGAGAAAAACTAGAAGCCACTTCTCTTCTTTTCCTGCACCAATAAAACTCCAAGTGTATTTAGATTTTTTTCAATCCCTTTTTTTTTTTTTAGAAAACTGAGGATAATTCTTTAGAAATGCCTGTCTTTCAGTGCTATGTTCTAGGCTGTGTTTCTGTTACCTTTAAGTTGAAATCAGTTTCTGTGAGCTTCATATGCATGAATGTGAAAGACCCATACAAAAGCCAAGAATATCAGAAGGTTTGTTTTGTTACTTTTTTAATATTAATTTTGCCTGCAAAAGTCTTTATTTTCATTAGAGAATATGAACATTCCTCTCTATTTTTGATCAATTGTAGGACGTTTGTTTCCTCAAATCATCACTTTTCTTCAGTATAATTTTTCTCTTTTTGATTGAAGGGCAAATTTTAATGGAAAATTTCATGAACACAAAGCAATTTTCAAATTGCAATGAGATGTAAAAATAGGTCTTTTTGTGGTACTTCCAAGCTCATTACAGAATCCTTTGCTCTAGAATGACCTACAGAAAGTAGTCTGAGAGAGAGAGAGAGAGATGTGATGTAAAAGGATATATATGATCATACTAAATGACCAAATCACAGCAGTTTTCAAATAAAATGCTGAGTTTTGTTCATCTTTGTTCCAGTTTTCTTGGGATCAGCCCTAAATCCATCTATGATTTATAAATTTGTGTTCACACAAACAAAACTTGAGTTATGAAAATGAATGGCTATAAAAACAAAGTGGGAATGTGGAGTTCACCCATTTAGCAGCTATTTTATTCTTACAAAAGGCCAGGGCAGTGCTGCAAAAAATAAAAAAAGTTTGAGAGTTGGGGTTTTTTCCTCTCAAAGGGTATAAGTGCATGGTTCAGCCCCTTGGGACTTTCTTAAAGCTAAGCTTTGATATGATTGAATTTTCATATGCACAGTAATGAATCTTGGAGACATGCATGTTGCACATATGTAGTACAAATGGCACTGCTTTCGTGTTTTCAGCAGTAAGCAAAGGTGGGCTGCTCTGCACATGCTCAGGAACGAGGTGTTGCTTCACTCCGCAAGCCCTCTGCCTCATTCTCTGTGCATCGTGTACGTGTGAACCAGGCTGTGCATGCTTTTAAAAGCATATTTATCAGTCCAGTGAATGAGAGGACAGGGTTCACTTCTATGTGTTCTGTCAGCTTGTGTTGAGTGAGGCAGAGACTTGCTGTCAGTGTGATCTCTTCCCTGAAAGTCTGAAATGCTTTAGCAGGGATCTCTTAAAAGGAATTGCAAACAGAATATATCTATGTTGCAACAGGAAACTTTTTTTCTTGGAATCTCATTTTTAACTATAATGGTGTCGGGGAAAGTAATGCATTTGATGGGGGAAAATCTTTATTTTTCCTTTTGCACAGAGTGGGGTGGTTTCCAGAATTGTGTCTTTTGCTGTGTGTTCCTACAGAAAATGGTGCTCCTCCTCTTGGCAGCCTGCTACAGTGGTTTAAGCCCACCCTGCTGGCACTAAACACCATGCAGCCACTTGCTCAGTCCTACCCCCTTCTGGTGAGATGGGGAGAAAATACGACAAAAGGCTCAAGGGTGGAGACCAGGGACAGGAAGGGCTCACTTACCAGCTATGGTCACTGGCAAAAGACAGAGTCGACTTGGGGAAACAAAATGAACTTAATTTAAGCAAAAGCACCACCAATTTACCAGCTGAATCAGAGTAGGACAGTTAGAAATACAACCAGATCTTAAAAAACACCTTCCCCCCACCCCTCCCCTCTTCTCATGCTCACCTCTGCTACCTCCTCCCTCCCCAGCAGCACAGGGGCAGGGAATGGAGGTTGTGATCAGTCCTAGTCTGTTCCATGCTATTTCTGCCTTTCCTTCCTCCTTAGAGGGGAAACCTCCTCACAGTCCTTCCCTGCGGCAACGTGGCATCCCTCTCACAGGAGACAGTCCTCCAGAAACTTCTCCTACCAGTGTGGGTCCTTTCTGCAGGCTGTGATCCCCACAGCAATGGATTGCTCTAATGTGGGCCTCCCTCAGAGTCACAAACTTCTTTGGGAGCAGTTCCCTGCTCCAGCACGGGGTCCTCCATGTGCTGCAGGCAGAATTCTGCTACACCATTGATCTCTGAGGGCTAAAAGGGCTCAACCTGCCATCTCACCATGGGCCAAAGAGAAATGGCTGCTCTGGTGTGTCTCCTCCTCTCCTTCCTCATTGACCTGAGTGTCTCTCTAGTCTCACTCCTCTCACAAACAAAAGAAGCCCCAAACAAAAAGAACTCATCCAGCAGATTTTTCCCCTCTTAAATATGCTATTGTAGAGGTGCTGATTGACTCAGCCTTGGGCAGAGGCAGGTCTGACTTGGAGTTGAGGTTGCTTCTCAAAGCTTCTTACAGAAACCCCCTCCAGATACAAACGCAGCACACCTGAAGAGATTCTAAAGATGGACGTTTTGCTGTAAAACAAGATCTTTGAAACTAGGGAGAGGACTATATGTAAAACCACTAACAGAAATACAAAATGTTAAGCCTAACTAATCTAGTTGGTGTTAACTTAGTTCAATTCATTTTCAGAAGTATCAGAAAGATTTAGATTGCATCAAAAATAAAAGGTACTGACAGATGTGCTTCCATCTTGTATTTAACCTTTTTGCTTTCATATGACCTTTCCCCCTCATTTTAGCAATTTTTTTCTTTTTCTTTTTCTTTTTCTTTTTTCTTTTTCTTTTTCCTTCTTTTCCTTTTTTCCTTCTTTTCCTTTTTTCCTTTTCCTTTTCTTTTTCTTTTTACAGCAAACTTTAGTGTTTCATGAAGTACAGCCAGGGTACTCTGGATAGCCAGTGTCAGGTACTCATGTCAGCTCAAAATAAGCCATAGAAATCTAGTGTTTAACTGGGGCTTGGGTCCCATCTGAAATAGCTTGGGTTGTTTTCTGAACACTGAAAATAGATTTTTGAACACTGAAAATAGATTTTGGGCTTCCTAATGCTGCAAGTCCTAAGGAAGACTCCATCTGCCACCTGCTCTTATGGCTAGATTTCCTGGTGTGCCTGAGTGCTGTCCCTGTTCTTACCAGGAGTGTGTTCATGTGGAGCATAATGCAGAGGTGCTTTGGCTTATATGGTGTCTGTTCAGGATGAGTTCTTATAGAGCATGGATTTAAAAGGAGAAAAACCTCTGTCCAATATGATATGGAGAAGCAAGCAAGAGATGGTGTTAGGGAGCCTTGGGCTTGGCAGACAGTTTATCTTCAGAGTGTGTCTTTAGTAGCAGCTGAGTTAAAAATGGCCAGTGAAGCTTCTGTTGGCCTGACCTGGTAGGGCTAGTACAGACTGCAGAACTTGCTATGTTTCTTTGTTTCTTCTCTTTTGGCTTGAAAATGAGAGAACAGAGCCTGCCTCCCATGCAGTTCCTTGTGAATTTCCTGGGAAACTTGGGATCATGTTTTCTGTCTTAAAAAAGAAAACTTTGTGTTTCTCTCTGTTTTGTGGGGCATTGATTGTCCAGGATTGTCCACAAAGGCTGAGCTGTGAGTCTCTTACTTCTCTTTGGTGGGAGAAGTACTGGGTGGATGCCTAATTTCTTTTTGAAACATCATGTCCTCTGTCATTTCTTCAGATGGGAGGGAGGGAGAGAGGAGATATTAGATGGTCATTTTCTCTTTTAGAGGTAGACAGAACAATGACATTCCTTACCAAAGAAAGAGTTACAAATTGTGATTACATAGTTAACATATAGCTTTCACAGAGAGAGAGACCGTAATGTGAAGGGATAATAATAATGGAAGGAGCAGAAAGGAAGAAAAAGCTGGGTACTATCCTGTGTTTGCATCAGGAAATAGGGTGACCGTTTGGCAGGCTAGCGAAGGTGGCATGGTTGGTGTGATATCTAATGATAAATTAATGTGTATTTATGGAGATAAAACAGCCTGGCATCATTACTCTTCTCTTTGCAGGGGGATTATCTCATTAACTCCCTGGGATGATGTGAGCCACCAAGTAAATATGAAGACTGTTTAATGTATTTAGCATAGTCTGAATGTTTTACCAGACTTGTCATTCTTAAAACTTCAGTTTGTCATCCACTCAGGGTGTAATAATGATACCGTCTGACCCACGTAACCAACCACATGCCATAATATGTGAGATGAACACTATGGAATATGGAGTTGCCCAGTAAGACTTGAAGTTGTTCTTCCAGACCCTCTCAGTTCCTCTTACTCCCAAAAAAGCCAAATTTGCAATGTATGTTATTCATAATTAAGTAGTTCAACCAAGTAAGTGGTGGAGAAAGAGAATGGTTGTGGGTCAGAACTGAAGAATAGAAATCCTGGGAGCTGTGAAAGGACTAGGAAACCAGGAAGTTGCCATCCTCTTTGCACATCTTCTCCAGGGTGGAGCTAAGTGTTAATGCTGTCTCATATGTCATCTTAGGGGTAATGAGGAAAACTGCCTATGGAAAGTTAGGCTTAAAAGTCTACTTTATATTTTGGTGGAGGGGCTAAACTGTTTAGCTGCATAAAATGTTTTTGTAATTGTTTGAATAAATAGAGGGTTTTAAAAATGCTCTTCAGGAATGCTTGTAAACTTCTGTGCTTGGTTTTGTCCCCATTGCTATCTTCCAGACATCATCCAACTCCTCGCCAAGGAAATGGCTTTTTAACAAGAAGAATCCTCTGGAAATTACTTTCTGAGGGGGTCCTTGCTGGAGCAGCTGCAAAAAATTGCAACTGAACTTCAGTCCCAATTGTTTTTTATTGCTAAAAGGATAAGTGACCAAGTGGATACTTGTATTATAGCTTCACAACAATTTATTAAGTATAAAATTGTAGTGTGTGGTGTTGTCTAACCAGAAGATTAAGGTTTTCTCTGTGGAGGGAAATTTCTCTCAGACTTCGTACCAGTGCTTAAGCTGAAAGAGGCTGGGAAATTCTTGCTGATCCCAAACTGTCCTGTGGTTAGGCCAACTTAGGGTTTTCCTTCCACTGAGACCTTGGTGCTGGGGCCTGGCCAGTGATGTCAGAGCAAGCCGAGTATAACCAGCATGAGGCAGCTGAAAGGAGAAGTCAGGGCACCGTGGTCCAGTGTGTGCTGATCCACTCCCTGCTGTGTAAACAAGTCTCTGGGGGGACATTTTCTGAGCAAGTTGTGTTTGAGTAGCAGCATAGCTTTAGCATAGCTCAGATTATGCTAATTGAGAAACATTTTTGGCATGATTTTCCAAATAAGCAACACAGAGTCCAGGGAGGTCAAGGAAGGATGGAGCAAAACCTAGGGATGGTACAGGCTGCTTCCTTGTGTCTTTGAGCAGGGTTTGCCAGCTGGAAAGGAGTCACAGGTCTGCTCACCTTCCCCCCCAGGCCTCTCCGCTGCAACTTTGGAACCATTAGGGAGGATAAGGAAGTCTCTGTCCCTTCATATCTTAGAGAAGTAACTAGAATGGGAAAGAAGATATATCTTTTATTATATGGGAAATAGGAGGTTTTAAGTTACGGTATTGCACAAATATGTAAAATGTGCTAGATCGTGCAAAATTTTCTAAGAATTTCAGAGGTAGGAGCTCAGTCTTTCTTTGCCTATAAGGATATGAAAATCTTAGTTTAAGTATTTAAGTATTATCTAAACAGCAGTGGTAGGCAGAGATAAATAATAACTTAAAATGCACTTGTTATTGAAAATGCAAAAGCTTTTTTATCTTTGGATTTCACTGGAAGCATAGAAAAAACAACTGACTGTAGTGCTGAAGTGAGACAGTTATTAGGTGGTTGGAAGAATGAGTTTGAAAGTCAAAGTTTCATGTTTAGCTTTTCCCTACTTGCTTTCCTGATTTGTCAAACTGGGAAGCACGTATTTGGCCCTGTGCTTGACAGGGATTTTGGATAGCTTTATTAAAAAACCGTTTGTGAAATATTTAAAGACCTTCATGCGTGGAGATGCCTCACAGGCAGAAGATGTTCTATTGAAATTCGTTGTCTGTTATTAGTGCACTTCGTTGAACTGAGGTTATGGAGAGTTTAAATATTGGACAGCAAAACTAGAGACACTCCTCAGTCCCTGGGAAAGCAGATTTCTAATGAGCTTTATGGGTCAGGTTTCCTCCTTCCCCATTCATGCCAACCTTCTTGTCACTGCTGTAGGTTTGGGATTTGAGTTTTTGGGTTTTTGATTTTGGGTTTTTTTATTAGAGTCACAAGGATGGTGCCTTTTCTTAAACACTGTCCTCTTAAGCTATCAGTGAAGGATAGATAAGAGAGTCTTTAATACAGGCACACATATGCACCGCAGGTGTGAAAGGAACTCTTAAACTGTTTATGAGCGCACAAAGCTCCATGAACAAAGAGGGCAGAAAAGAATGTTGTCATTTTAAGGAAAAATATGTTTTAAGGCCCTGTTAAAAATAAAGCCAAAAAAAATAATAGAAAATGGGCTGCAGATTGTCTGTGCAGCAGGGATTAGCAATGGGAAAATCTGTCATTTTTCTGGACAGGCTTGTATCACAGTCAGGCCTGACTAGCTGAGATACCGTTCGACACTGGAGGGGGTATCCACTTTCAGGCTCTTGTCTCAGTGAGTTACCCACAAAATCTCCCTCCTGGAATAAACAGTTTAAGAGAAGGACAGCACTGTCTTAACTCTGTTTTAATAAGTTTTAGATTAATAGAAGTCAGTGCACACATTGCACAAACAGGTATGACAGCAGTGTATGAGTTCCAGGTCTGGGGTGCAGTTGTCACTCTTGAATTCAGTGGGACTGAAGTCTATTTTAAAGCTAAAGGATCAGAATGGAAGGGTCAAGAACAGGGAAGAAGAAGAAAACTCATTATCTTCTATAACAGCCACATGATGATATCTTCACTTGTTCAGGAACAGCTTTCAGGTCCAGAGGGGAACATCCATAATGGTGGTGATAATTCAGTACCCAAAGAAGTGATGTAACTCACTCCCCTCAAGCACTGTTTCCCAGCAGATGCACCAAAAAAATGTGGCCACAAAAACAAGTTCATGCTGCCCAGAAATGCCATACTTCAGCTCCTTACTCTGCAAAATGTGCTGTCTCATTGCCCATCTTATTCAAGAGGTGCCACATGCCTCTGCACAGAAAGCTGTCTCAAAGGTCAGTCCCTGTTTATAGATAGGTTGAATGTGAAGGGTATTTGTGTACCTAACTCCTTGAATATTTTCAATGGGAATTAGGTTCTGCATTCCTTTAGGGAGTGGGATTGTGGCCTTTTCCATGCAGGAGCGAAATTCAGCACAGAAGAAATTGTCTGGCTGAGACTCCTTCACTGCAAAGTGTGCTCAGGGACAAGGAGCCCTCTTGTCTTTCATCACTCATGTAAGATAGTTTGAATTTGGTCAGCAGAATAATTTTCTATCATTATTATTACAGAAGAATTTAAATAAGAATAATTTATACTTTTCTCCCAAAAATGAAATAATGATCTGAATTATCAGTGACAGATCTATATCTAATGTACCAGACAGTTCCTCTGGCCCTTCTGTATGGGTTTCGATCTCCATCCAGAGTAACCCTTTTCTTAGAGCAATGTCATTTTTTTTTAATGTGAAACTGGACAAGGATGCAGAGATGTTGCAAGCAGAGCTGTAGCATTTCACTTTAATGAGCCTCTTCCTGACCCACCCTATGTAAAACAGTTGACACATCATGTGTTGTGCAGCTGGGGCAGCTACCCTGGCACATCTATCTGACATATGAATGTGTTGACTGTGGCCTTTTGGAAGCACCGGACCCATGCTGTTCTCCAGAGATATGTCTAAGTCATTTCCCAGATACTGTGGATATAGCAGTGGTAGAAGCAAGAGCTGAAGTGCAATTTGGTCATTCAGATTTAGCTGATTCTGTGAAAACAGATTGCACAACAGAGACTGACACTCAGTTTCTGGATTTGATTTCCTCTCTCCCCTGGTTTGACCTCCAGTGCTCCTTCTGGCTGTTGGTCAGTATTCGGGTCTCAAGTTGTAGAGCTTGTGTGTGTTGTCTTTTTGTTTGGGGTTTTGGGGGGATTTTCCCCCCCCCCCAAGTGAAGCACTTTTGTGGTGTAGCACTTAAATACCATTTTTACTCCTTACTGAGGAGCAGACTAGTTTCTGTGAGATACCAGCTGGAGGGCTTGAAGGGTTGCTTAGATGGCGCAGGGCTGAATTTCAGCCAGGGTGATC
Source organism: Brachypteracias leptosomus (assembly GCA_013401335.1). Lineage (NCBI taxonomy): Eukaryota > Metazoa > Chordata > Aves > Coraciiformes > Brachypteraciidae > Brachypteracias > Brachypteracias leptosomus. Next base: position 39,443 of record VYZX01010804.1, read on the forward strand.
CATGCTGTTGAAATAGCATGTGCAGACAAGACCAGCCGTGAATACAGTTTGTGCATTGTTGATGGTACAACACATGTCTGTTACTGCAGGACAGGGAGCTCTGCTGCTCCTCGTGCTGTTGACTTCGCTGAAAGTCTTTGTGCTTTTATGTTTTGACCACTTGTTAGTGAAATAACAAGTTGCTTTTACTTTTGATCCCCTTCTGTCCTAAATGACCCTATTGGCAGGAAATTAATTTAAACAGTAGCTACTAGAAGACATTTTGTGAACATTTGCTTCTTCTAAAGTTTATTTTCACAGCATGTTTCACCTGAATATTTTCCAGAACAAAAAACCTCAAATACTCTGCTGTCCTGATAGCATGTGCGAGGCTGAGGCTTCCCCCTTCCTTCCAGCCTACCTCACAAAACACTCTCTTAATATTCAGCCTTAATCGTATTTTAAAGATAATACTAAAGTTAACGTTTCAAAGCAGCACTCTCTTACCAGGTTAATGACAGATTGAAATCAAAGGGCAACATTTCTGGCAAGTAATTTACCACTGTTCTTCAAATATTTGTGTGAATGGAGTTATAGCTCAAGTACAAAAACTTTAAAGAAACTAAATTGCTGAGGGATAACCCATTTCTTAACTTATTATAATAACTAATAACTGATCAGTAGACAGGGAAAAATAAGCAAGACTGAACGTTGATCTTCACAATGCAGGGAGGCTATAAGCAAAGCTTCACACAATTCTTTTAGAGACTGATGCTGTTCAACTTATTGGTAAATTGTCTAGAAAACAGGGGATTAGTGAGACACAAGTTTTTAGTGAATGTATTCAGAACAGTAAGAACTTTAATGGACTACAAAGAGTTCCAGTAAATGTCCGTATACACCTGAGAAATAAAACGTACAGGTAAAATTCCATTTTTATAGGTATAAAGCAATGCACATGGCATAATGTGGTAGCAGTTGGGCACATACAGTGATAACTTCTAAACTAGAACCACTTTAGCTATCAGTTAATAGTGAAGCATCAGCAAAGAGATAAATAAACATTTTTTAAAAAAGGCAAGCAGAGTATCGGGAACAGAGAACAAAGCAGAGGACTTTTTTACATTACTTCTATGTTCATGGTATTGAATAACTGTTAAAAGCAGTCAGGATTAGATGGGGGAGGAGGACAGCAGGAATCATCAGAGTAGCAGAATGGGAGAAGTTAAATAGGATACAATGCCTCTGTTTGAAAAAGGCGTGCCCATGGGAGAACAGGACAGAGAGATATAAAATAATGAGAAATGAGGAAAAGGTGAATGGGGAGCAATCACTCAGTATTTGCTCTAGAAGAAGACCCAAGAGCAGACAGTGTGAAATTATCAGAAAGCCAGGAACTACTTTTTCATATTGTATAGCTCATTGCTGCATGATGCTGTGGGAGCCATGTGGAACTGCTTAAACAGAGATGAGACATGTAGAGATGAGAGACTGTAATGGTAGGTACTAAACACAGTGGTAAAACTTCTATCTTGACGTGCGGAAATTGAACTCCACAATCTAAGATTGTAAAGTAGGTATGTTTATTCGGTGCTGGGCACACGGGGGTTAACACCACCAAAGGCGTGTGCTGCCAACATGGCAATTCGGCTTTACCTTTATACAATCAATTGTTACATGTTCATGAAATTCCACAATTTGCCTATACATATGCATGTCCTATCCCTGCTTCGTATTATAATTAGTTCCAAGGGGTCATTTCCATAACCCCTCCTAACTGCTCGTACGCAGTGCCTCCTGGTGGTGGTCGTGGAGGGTCCTGGGGATGAAGGCAAACGGCTCCTCTTCATCACTGCTAGTAACCTTTTGTCCTTGCGCATGCTCAGTCCCTTCTTGGCTCTTACTCAAACTGGAAGGTTGGTTTCAGCTAGTTCTAAAGAAAACTTTTAGTCCTTATCAGAAACAGTCCTTCAGAAAACTGCAAAGCTTTTCGCTTTCAGTTAGTTTACACGACAGTGAGGAGACATTTATCAGCTCGACTCCTTAACATGCACAACAATTATTAAGCCACTCTAGTGTTACAAACTATTACTGTGTCTATCAAATTTCTTTAGCCCCCTTCTCTCAATCTTCAGATGTGTCTAAGCTGCTGTTGGCTGAAGCTGGGAGAATGCATCTGGGAGAAATCCTTCTGTACTTGCCTATGTTCTTATTCCTTGGAGTATTAATAGTACTGGTCAAGGGATCAGGAGCACAAGTAGTGTTCTCCTTTATGCCTCCAGTTGCAGGGAACAATAAGGGAAGAAAAAGGAAGACCCATCAGATCAATACCTGTCTCTGAGCCTGGTGTCACCAGCAGATCTTTGGTGGTTTTGATCGTGGGTCAGTTTACACAACACCAGGCCTGCTGGTGGCAGACAGGGTACACCTCTCTCAAAAGGGGAAAAAGATTTTTGTACAGGAGTTAGCAAGGCTCATCGGGAGCTTTAAACTAGATTTGAAGGGGGAGAGGGATAAAACCTTACTTGCTGGAGATAAGCCTGGGGGTGGCACATCAATGTTTGTGGGATGGTGTGCTAGCAAGGTCCTTAAGTCTGTTATCCCAGTGGAGGTATGGGACAAAGTGTCATGTGATGACAAAGACAGAAGGGATATTGATGGGCTAGAAATCATGGAATCACCTGGGAATAGTCAGGCAGGAACAAGACCTTCTCCTCTCAAAAAGGTGGCAGGATCCATAGCCCAACTGAAGTGCACCTACACTAATGCACACAACGTGGGCAACAAGCAGGAGAAGCTGGAAGCTGTCGTACAGCAGGAAAACTATGATATAGTTGCCATCACAGAAACATGGCGGGATGACTTGCACAACTGGAGTGCTGCAACGGATGACTATAAACTCTTCAGAAGGGATAGGCAGGGAAGGAGAGGCTGTGGAGTGGCCCTGTGTGTTAGGGAGTGCTTTGATTGTCTTGAGCATAATCATGGTGATGATAGTGTTGAGTGTCTATGGGTAAGAATCAGGGGAAAGGCCAACAAGGCAGATATCATGATGCAAGTCTGTTATAGACTGCCCAACCAGGATCAAGAGGCAAAGAAAATATTCTATAAGCAGCTGTGAGAAGCCTCACAATCACTACCACTTTTTCTTGTGGGGGACTTCGACTTGCCAGATGTCTGCTGGAAATACAATACAGCAGAGAGGAAACAGTCTAGGAGATTCCTGGAGTGTGTGGAAGATAATTTCCTGACACAGCTGGTGAGAGGGACAACTAGGGAAGGCATCCCGCTGGACCAGTTGTTTGTGAACAGAGAAGGACTTGTGAGTGATGTGAAAGTTGGAGACCATCTTTGGCATAGTGATCATGAAATGATGGAGTTTTTCATTCTTGGGGAAGTAAGGAGGGAGATCAGCAGAACTGCCACCTTGGACTTTTGGGGGGCAGACTGTGACCTGTTTAGGAGACTAGTTGACAGAGTCCCTTGGAAGTCAGTCCTGAAGGTCAAAGGAGTCCAGGAAGGCTGGACATTCCTCAATAGGGAAATCCTGAAGGCACAGGAGTAGACTGTCCTGGTATGACTTAAGATGAGCTGATGGAGAAGTCCACCTGGTTGAACAGAGACCTTTTGTTGGAGCTCAGGACGAAAAAGAGTCTATGGTCTATGGAAGAAGAGTCAGGCAACTCAGGAAGACTACAAAGATTCTGTGAGGCTATGCAGGGAGAAAATTAGAAAGGACAAAGCCCAGGTAGAACTTAATCTGGCTAATCCTGTAAAAGACAATTAAAATTGTTTCCATAAACACATTAACAGCAAGAGGAGGGCTAAGGAGAATCTCCATACTCTATTGAATGCAGGGGGAAATACAGTGACCAAAGATGAGGAAAAGGCTGAGATGTGGAACACCTTCTTTGCCTCAGTCTTTAATAGTAAAACCATTTCTCCTCTGAGTGCCCAGCGCCCTGAGCTGGAAGACGGGGATGAGGAGAAGATTGAAGCCTCCATAATCCAAGAGGAAATTGTCCTACTGCACCACTTAGACACAAGTCTATGGGGCTGGATGGGATCCACCCAAGGATACTGAGGCAGCTGGCGGAAGTGCTCATCAAACCATTTCCCATCGTTTATCAGGAGTCCCAGCTAACCAGGGATGTCCCAGTTTACTGGAGGTTAGCAAATGTGATACCCATCTATAAGAAGGTCTGAAAGGAGGATCTGGGAAGCTACAGGCCTGTCAGTCTGATCTTGGTGCCAGGGAAGTTTATGGAACAGATAATCTTGAGTGCCATCACAAGGCACATACAGGACACCCAAGTGATCAGGCCCAGTCAGCATGGGTTTATGAAAGACAGGTCCTGCTTGACTAACCTGATCTTCTATGACAAGGTGACCCGCTTAGTGTATGAGGGAAAGGCTGTGGACGTTGTCTACATGGACTCTAGTAGAGCTCTTGACACCATTTCGCACAGCGTTCTCCTGGAGAAACTGGCTGCTCATGGCTTGGGTGGGTGTATGCTTTGCTGGATAAAAAACTGGCTGTATGGCCAGGCCCAAAGAGTGGTGGTGAATGGACTTNTGATTCTATTTGCAGCTCGCAGGACACTTGCCTGACCACTTTGTTCTGTTAAGTTATGGCAACTTTTATGTACATACGTAGTTTATATATAATTTATTATTTTTATCAACATAATAAAATATACATTGAAAATGATTTATCAGTATCATAAAAATCCCAGCTTGTGAAGTGCTGGGGCCTGGGCTGTGGGCCCCAAGTTGGAATTGACCTATGGATGAGTCACAACCCAGCAGTGTGTTTTGTTCCCCAAGTGGTTTCGGGCCCCAGAGGCAGAACCTGGCCCACCTGTGTGAGGCCCTGCCTTCCCCAGGTGATCATGGTTGGGGTGGTGGGTGAGGCTAGAGATATATTAACCAGGAACTGACCAGTTTCTGAGAAGAAACAATCTAATCAGTTTGAAGAGAGGTCCTGTTGGGGACAGATTGCTGAGCTTGTTCTCAGTGGTGTGTTCCTCCTGGGCCTGAAGAAAAGAGCTAGCAGCACAGCTTGTTGCCTCAAACTATCAGGAAACTTAAGCATATGTTGTTCAATGTAAGCATTCCTTTTGTCTTGTTTACCTCAGGATATGCATAAATAAATATTAGTCAGGCAAATATTTAACTGCTTTGCTGGGTTAAATCTTTGGCTCCGTGATAGTGAGCACTGATTTTCATATGCTCTCCAATGCCCGTGTACATTGCTGTATATAATCCCACAAACTTCAGTGTGGGTTTTTTATCCAGGAGGACTTCTAGGCAAAGTGTTAAATATTCCAAAGAGATTTGGAATATTTGCTGCAGCAAATGGAAAACATGACTATAATGGAAAGGAAATGGAAAAATGAAGAAATGGACAAAGAGGCTTAGGACAGATTTACAAGGTATGTAACATGCACAAGTTGAGGAGATTTTTCAAAGAATTTTGCTACCATTTAGTCAGCTATGGAAGTAAATACTTTCCAAAAAGAGTCAGAATGAAGATTTTGAGGTTTGGAGGGGGTCTTTTTGCTTTCCTTTGTTACTTCCTCAAGCTTTTTTTGGCTCACGAGTAAATTCTTTCCTCCCAAATTATCATTTTTACATAGGGCTGAGTATCTTCATACTTTACAGAAACTTCATAAATTTGTCCTGTAATTTTGTAGTGAGGTTCCATGGTAAACTCTGTAAAACTTGGTGAATTGACTTAAAACAAAAAAGACCCTCAAACTACCTTCTTTTTTTCTGCTCAAACTTCTCAGCCCTCCTGTTGTCTTTGAAGGCAGAGCTCACTATAGGCAAGGTCAGCAAACCTGGAACCAACAGCAAAATAAGCCTCGCTTCCTTGTGAGCTCGTGGCAGAAGCATGAGCATCCTCTCTCGATGGAAGTATATTCTAAGCTGATGAAAATATGCAATTCTGGAAGACAAAAGTGAGATTTTTATCCTTTAAATATACTCTGTATTTCAGTGATGCATTAATAGAACAATTTACTAGTGCAAAATAGATTTATCACTTCTGCTGTTAGAAAAGACCTTACATGTTTTGAAAAGTCTAATGTTTCCAAGTTGTTACAGTTTTGATGGAATCTACTCTCATGCCAAGAAAGTATGGGGTCAGTTGGTTCCATCTACAAATAGATACAGACAGCTGAGGACAAGGAGCAACTCAGGATTACGGTCACACAACCCAAGAATCTCCTACTGTATCTTTCAAATCTATTTGACCAGAGATTAGGGATCCTAAATAAAAGTCATGCTGGTGAAGAGGGGATGGGGAGTGTCTTTCTCTGCCTTCACCAGATCTCCCTTCACATCAGGTAAAAGTGGAAATTTGCAGTCTGAAAAATATTGTATACCCTCCGCTGGCTCCACCTAGCTACCATCTCTGGTTACCACCTCTGACTTAATGAATATTGATAGCATTAAAAAAAACCAAAACAAAAAACTTGTCTTATGACTAATGATTGATGTGATGAGTCTTATCACATTTATGGCAGTATGTGATTCTTGATAGATGTGGCCAAGCCCAATCTGCTCCCTTCTTTAAAGCAGAAGTGGAAAGGAACTTGCTATCCTGAACTTGACTGCTTGTTAAAGTCTCTGAATTTGATACCAGGACAAGAGGAAATGGCGTTAAGTTACGCCAGGGGAGGTTTAGGGGTGGACGTTAGGAAAAACTTCTACACCAAAAGGGTTGTTAAGGACTGGAACAGGCTGCCCAGGGAAGTGGTTGAATCACCATCCCTGGATGTATTTAAAAGCTGCCTAGATAGGGTGTTCAAGGATATGGTGTAGTACTGGCCTGGTAGAGATAGGTAATGGTTGAATTCATCTTAAACATGATCTTAAACAACTCAAGGATCTTAAAGGTCCTTTCCAACCATAGCAATTCTGTGATACCATTTTTGCTGGGAAAAAACTTCCAACTAATGGTGTGTATTTGTTCATTCTGCTGGTTTGGTGCATATAGGTTATTTGAGCACACTGTTTTTAATGGGCATGTGATATAGTATTTACAAGGTCTACAAGCATTTGCTTGCTTGCTTGGTTTTGGGTTTTTTTCAGACTAATGTGAGGCTGTCAGGTCCCTTCTAGGTACATAGTCAGATTTTTCAAATTGAGCTTCCGTCAATATTACAGGTTGTAGCTGGAAGGCACTGGGTGCTTAGTCAGTTTTGAAAATTAGCCCGCTTATCTATATTTCTAGAGAAAGTCTGGGTCACAGCTCTGCTCTGTTGTCTGTCAGTTCATTTCAGCATTTTCAAACATTAATCAAAACCTCTAAATTCTTCCCTTGTGCCATCCTCTCAAGACAGTGGCATTATGTGCTTGTAAGACTGTGCATTTAAAAGCAAAGAATGTGTTAAATAGTTATAAAACTATGTCATAAAACACAAGTGCTGTCAAGAAAAAATGAGAGTTGGTATGAGATATCTAATTAAAAATAATATATCTCCTGTACATTGATGGTCTCATGAGTGGAGAAGTTCCCAAGTCCTTTCTAGCCAGCACACTATCAGCCACCCAAGCCAATACAGGTCTGCCCTGACGTGGTAATAAGAACATTGATTTGCTACATGCATCTTGATGCCACAGCATTGCTGTTGCCGGTAGAAATGCACTGGTGAGATCCATATAGAATTGGGGCTTTGGAGATTGTTTTTGGTTTTGCAATGACATTTCTTTGCTTAAAAATCATAATTTAGGAATTGTTTTTATGATACAGAATTGGAAATAAGAAGTAGGCACTAAAATTCCCTGGATTTGGAGCAGAATCTCACCTCTCCTTTTCCCAAAGACATTTATCTAGGCCTTAGTCTCTTGTTGTGATTCAGCAAGACTTCCTACATAGGCAAAAAGAAATATTTTAACTTCAGTGTTGTATTACCTGCAAAGCATTGTATTACTAGTATTAAAGAGTGCATAAGCAGAAGTTAAACTGAAATAGAAGAACTGAGTCACTCAAACAGTTCTAAGTATTGGAGAAAGAGTGGAATTACCTTCCCAAGATGGTCTACTGTTATGTGAGTGTAAATTCAAGTGAATGCAGAGAAACTTGCCCTAAGAATGTATTCAGTAGATAACCATCTCATTCAAAAGCATAAAGGGACCACCTGATTAACCCATGAGTGAAATTCTATCATTTAAGGATAATGTTTGGTCAGGTCAGTCATCAGTTATGCTAAACTTTTATGGCATTGATTCGAAAAATTTTTTTATTGTATGCCATCAGAATTTTTCCATTATGTAAAACTGTGAAGTATTTTCTGAGAAGAAAGACCACAGATAAAATTAATAGAGAATGGTGTTAAATGTAATAAAGTTTAATAGGAATTACACAGGTTGAAAATTGTACTGTTTAAATCAATATTCCTTTAAACAGTAGTTTTTCTAAATTTACTTTGGAAATATTTGCTTTTAAAAGGTGCATACCTAACATATTTTCTACTTTTTAACTCCATTTTTTGACAAAATATTCTGGTTCCAGAATTCCTGGAAACATCATAACTTAGAGAGTGTTTTTAGTACTTAAGAGGAAACAGAAAAAAAGTGTAATGGAAACTGCAAGACTTCATCAGGACTGCTCCATTTTCCCATAACAATTTTTGGAATAAAAAGCTGCTCTTTTCTTTTCAATCATTCAGTGAAAAAAATGTGCTGCTTTCACAATTTGTACAGAGTCTAAGCAGTAGAATATCACAATTTATTGCAGATAGGGAAAGAATTTGCTTTGGGAACCTATATTTGCTCTTGAATCAGCAGGTTACTGCTGCATTCATTTTCCATCCTTCTCGGCTTTCATGTTTGCTCATCCATCTCTTTGTGATATTATATTGTTCAGTTTAGCAAACTCTTGAGTGTATAGAAAGTGCATGAAAGTTCCCAGGACTCTGAATTAAACTGGAACTAAATTAATCTGACAGACTATTGAAACTGGGGCTGTAATTCCTAGTTCATTTAGATACTTAATGATCATTTAACCTCCTCTGTATTTGTACTTTCTAACTCACTTTTTAGGCAGTAAAAGTCAGTCAGTCTCCAGATCAGAAGCATGTGGTGCCCCTCCAGCAGACAAACACTTTCCACCAACATTTTGAGGAGAATAAAAATCAAAATAAATAACCCCCAAGGTTGAAAAGAGCTTATTCACCAAACATTGGTAAAGTATTTCCACAGGAAAAATAAATGTTCAACAAAATGATCTGTCATTTGAAAATTAGATCCAGATTTTACAAACTGAGAAGGATGAACAACTGTGTCAAAGGCAGGGCAATGGAGTTTGCCTGCTAAGTGTCTTGCCGCAAGGTACTGATGTTCTGCTTATGGAAAAGTGCAATCTGGGCTAAAAGTAAACAGTTTGTATATTAGCAAACTGTTGAAATCATGGTACCATGAACACTATCCCTCATGAATTATATACAATTCATGTATAGGTACGATCTACCAGCTAGTTCAGAATGATACAATTCAGGACTGATTCATCTGGCAGCACACTGTTTTGAAAATGAAGATTTCTGTTCATTGAAGAAAGATGGTAAAATCATTATGTTTGAAGGGCAACAAAAATAGAGCACAAATTGAGACTTTCAGGAAAATCATACATTCTGTTCCTTGTTTATCTTCTCTTCTAACATTGTTGTTCCTTGGTTAAATTAATTATTATTGCCTTTATAGTCCTCTTTCACGAGAAAAAGATTTGCTTCTACCATGGAGCTAACTCTAGGAGGAGGAAGATCCTGTATCTTATTGAGGATGGAGGGAAGGAATTAGTGTAGGGATTTAATGGCCAGTTATCCTACTAAAGCACAAGTGTTATAACTCTACTGCCTCTTCAAGCATCCATGCAAATTTGAAATCCAAGGTTCTTTTTTGGAGAAGAAAAATCACTGTAAGCTATTATTATTTGGAAAACCTTATTCTCCTTTAATTGCACTGATTTTGTTCCACCTGTGCAAGTCCTCTGAACTGAAAGGAAATTTCAGCAATACAATACTTGTGATATCTATAAGAGCTAGATTCGGTATCTTTGTGCTCCAGGCTAAGGTGAATTTGTGCTGCAATTGACTTAGCGAGTGATCAGTCAGGCTATGGAAAAAGATTTTCAGAAGGTAACTAAAGCATTGCCACCTTTAAAATCCTTTCAGAATTTTAGCCAAGGACGTAATTTTAGGGAAGATATGGTGAGGAGAATGTCTCTGACTTTCCCCATGTAATAGCGTATTCTAATTTGGTACCTGTATATAATCTTTTACATTATAGCTGACATATATCTGCACACACATGCATGTGTATACTAAGACTATTTATGCTATGTGGATTAAGCAGGAGAGTTATAATTTATTTTCTAGTTTTTACCAATATTCTGATGTTATTAGAACTGCTTTTGCAAAATTTAGTACAGGAAAAGGAAAAATGTCATAAAGGAACATTTTGTCCAGAAGTTTTGGTAAAAAACACAAAACCTTCAGTTCTTGCTAGGGAAAAAAATCCTTCTAGAAATTAGGTCTCTTCAAAACTAAATTATTCACCATTCTAAATTTCACTATTCAGGCTTGTTCACTGCTTAAAGCATAGCAAATTTTCTTTTAGAAAGAGCTTTTGAAGATAAGTTTGAAGTTTGAAATTAAAGTAAAATCATTGTGAAGTGAGGTTTCTTTTAAAATGGCATAATGCACTTTCATGTGTATTGTTTTCCAGTGTTTAGTCAGTTTACAAACAGGATGAGGATAACTTCGTCTGTTGGAGATTAAACCTTTTCTGGGGTCAGTCTGTGCCCTTTTTCTGATTTGCTCACCAACAGTAATAATAATTCTATGATTGTCTTTTGGTCAATAATTTTGCTGGTGATGTATGTGCTAGAAGAGGTGTCAGTTATGTAGCTGGGTCCAGGTTAACAGGAGTGATAAATGGGGGGAAATATTTACTGTATTAAGGAAATTCAGAAACTAGCTGATTCTAGATGGATCTGATGGAACAATTTAACATAATCCCTTACTTTAGCAACTTGATTTCAGGTGGAAAGTCTAATTAAGACTAAAAGTTTTTGTAGCAAGAAAAATACTGTTTCTTATGTTAAAAGAAAACCCTGTGACGACAGTTGTGTTTTTCATTTGGAAAACAGAGTTTAAAGAGAAAAACTTTGTTGTTAGCACAATGCCAACAACAAAAAAAATAGTATTTGCCATCCTCTTTCCCCTAATACTTATGTCTTTTGCCATCTTTATCAGTTTTCTGGGCTGGGCTTGTCTTACTTCTCTAAGGTGGAGTTCCATCTGTAGTATCTTCAGAACAATGGGCACCTTTTAATTTTCTTCTGTCATAGCCACAGAGCTTCAAGTGGAGAGATGCTTACACGGGCCTCATTGGAGAATAGGACATTCTCTCTACGTTAAGACTTTAAGGCAAATCATAAGCAGTAAAAGAATTTCCTGAACACTGCTGAATCAAAATATGATTTCTGTAGAATTGCAGCTCATCACATTGCCTCCTATTTTAGAGGCAAGATAACACAGGTGGGACTGAAGATGGCTAAAATATATGTACTCTGCCCCAAAACCTGTCGAAGTTAGCCTAGTGTCAACTGATTTCAACTTGTAGAGATCACTTTGACTAAGGTCTCCCAAAAGAAATAACCACAGTAATAATAAATGTAACATTGATCTTGTATAGCTGTGCAAGAAATCTGGAAAGTGAAGTACAATCTAACTACTTGGTGCAACGTAACCCATTCCTGTGGAAATCAGAGGGAGATTGCCATTTTCCACCAGCAGAAAATCTGGCCCTGCAGATAACTTTATCTTCTTTTAATTTCTATTGTCCTCAAACTACAATGCCACGAAACAAACCTGCATTAACTGTTTCCTCATGTAAATGTGTATCTTGGCATAGCTGACACAGAACAGTAGTTAGGGATATCAGCCAGCCTTCAATGTCTGGCTTTGTAAAATCGTATGTCAGTTGAAAATGCCATGCAAATATGTGTTGTCTTTGTTCTACTTACACTTCAGCTTCAGAGCCAAATTTTAAAACATGGATATAATGCTTGTTTGCTTGTATAGATCTGTTAGCTGATGTTGTTTCTATCTCATGTTCATCATGAAAATGCATTGGGAAACACAATTGTCATTTATATAGAATTATTTCTAAACAACTTCCTACTTTATAAGGTAAGGATAGGCTTGCTAAAACAAAGAAATGTCCATCTGACATGCAGTGTTGTGACTCACTGGATAAAACTCTTTGTGCCATGTGACGTTAGCAGGTTTTCAAACTACATCAAGGAGATATTTATTGGTACTGCTGTTTTTGTGGCACTGAGAAAAGAGTAATTAAGTGTAAAGGAACAGCTCTTTAAAGTTCTAGGAGAATTTAAATCCCATATTTTCCAACAACATGAATGTGGCTGCATTTGAATGCTAAACCAGAAAGGTTTATAGTGCATATGGTACCTATTTGAATTTTTTAAATGTGTAATTTCTGCTGTGGAAATGGAGGCCAGCTTGAGTTATTTATTGTGGGATGCAGAAGGAAATCATGACCCTTTGCAGGGACACATTAGAATCCCTGCACCATTCAGCCAGTTTTCTCCTGTCACACCTACTTAAATTTTCAAAAAGAAGCTTTAATGTATTGAGTGTGCACTGGATCATACTAGTTCCTGAGCACTTATGACAGCTTTCAGAGATTGCTGGTGGCTCCCAGTAGATTGTAATTCTAGAAACAGGAGCCTGATGCTAAGCATCACCACCTGTTCTCCATTATTTTCCTTCAGAAGAAAACAATGCAAGTATAAGATTACATACTAATGGAACCCATTTTCACTAAATAGGTACATTTGGTCACATGTAATTTGGTGGCCCATAAAAGAAAAAAAGAAAATAGTAAACTGTTTTCAAAAGGGAGAAACAAATAAAACTTAAATGAAGAGTTTCCTAACTACGTTAACTAAACCCAATTCTTACATGGCAGGTATACCAATATGCAGTATGTAAGTACATACAGATTCCTTGTTGGAATAGCTGTGTTTTCAATTTGATTTGTTGACATATCCTAAAAGACTTTGGACCTCATTCAGCTCTTTGTAAATCCACTACAGAGCTAGATTTTAAACCTGGCATTTACACTGGAATTCCCATTTCTGCTTTGCTTAGAACAATGCAGGTTTTGTCTATAGCTAAGGTTGCTCTGCTGCCTCTCAGTAGAAAAAAAAATTAAAAGCATATATAACATAGTTACAACAATACTTGCAAATTATGAAGTTGTTATCTTATCATTTGCTATACATCAGCATGGCCCCATATTATATCTCTGCTATATATTAATATAACATACATCTAGATAACTGAAGGAATTAAACAAATGAAATCATTAATGCATTTCTGTGTAGGTTTTAGCGTGTGTATGTGGTATAGGTAGGTGGTACATTTTTGAGCATGAAAGCATATGTATGTCTCTCTTCCTTAAAATCCTGAACATGGTAGCATTCATGTAGAACCCGTGATAGCCTGGCTCACTGTAGTCACCAGTGTTGGTTATGAATGTGGAGTAGTGTCTAAAGTGTATCCATATCTTCTTCTTAGCACGTCTTGTTGCTGTTTTTCCTTTTGACAATATATTATTCTCAATGCTGTTATAAAAAAGCAGGTTGCTTTTTCTTTTTGTTAAGATAGCTTTTTCCTGCTTGTACTGTTTGGTGATTCTCCTCTGAGAGTCCCCATCAAACTTTTGGTAGCTTCTCAGTAGTATTGCTTCTTGCAGACTCTTTGGTAAAAAGTGGTGGGGGTTTTTTAAAATAATGTTTGTTTTCGGAAGTGTGTTAGCTCCTGAATTTTGAAAATGAGATTCATCAGTTAATTGAAAGGCAGTAAATGATGGATCATGGTACTTTAACCACATCTTTGCACTTTTGTGGAGATGAGGTGTTTCTAGCAGTGTTTGTCTGCTGTATGTGTGATTGGCAGGTGCCATCTGCCAATGCAAGCCCTATGTCTGTAGCCTTGCATCCTAGCACCCTGCCTGGGGCAGCTCCAGAGCTCTCTTGGTAGCAGGCACCCTGCTGGGGTACAAGGAGAAGTTTAGCTCCTCCCAGACACTGGTAAAAGTTTACCAGCCATTTTAGACCCCTTTATTTGGACAAAACGTAGGCAGAATCTGGAGAACTAAAAGGTTTGTAGTCCAGACTTCCTGTGTGATCCATGGAAAGGCATCAAACAGGGACCTGCAGAGGAGCAACACTATGCACTGATTGTTAGAGCTGACAGTAGATGGTAGAGATCCACCACCCTTCTCGGCTGGGGCTTGACTACAAACCTGTGGGTCTTTTCTATTTCACCACAAGCAACCTGATAGCTGAAGTACAGAGCTCCTGGACTCCCTCACTTGGGACAAAACTTTCAATCAGTAATCCCATCAGAACTGATGAGGCCATGCATGTACTGGACACTTTGTCGGTCATTTTCTAGAACAGGTTTGGTGGCTGTGTGGAGCTGCCTAAATGGTAAGCACTGCCTCAGCCCTAATTACCAGTGGAGAAAGGCTTAGGGTGAAAGAGTAATCTGATTTATTCTCTTGGATATATTTGTTCTGTGGTATTGAACTGGAGTCTTGGAAATTGGAACAGGTTTTGCTCAGAGGAAGCAGAAAAAGTAGATTTATGGACTGCTCTACAGCTGCTTTTTCTGAATGCAGTAATGGTTTTTAAAGTATTTTTAGATTTGCAAATGTGTCTATTGACATAAATATTTATAGACTTGGTTAGTCTACAAAAGTAGATTATTTAAGCCTTGAAAGATTTTCATTTCAGATGTACAAAATGGATGTTTGAGAACATTGTCAGACCATGACATTACTCTGTACCTAGATGAGTGGATGTGGTGCTTCAGAAAAATTGACACATACAGTCTTAGCTTTTCAGAAACCAAACCAGACAATTTGTATGCCTCTTTTCAAGAGTTTGTCCAAGATTCTCTAAAATAACCTAAAGTGGATGCTTCCAACTAACACATAATTTATATTTCATAATATTTTTATGCTGTCATGTATTGATGACCTGCTCTTCAAATCTTTACTCATGTGCTAAGTCTTTAATAAGTAAATCCATTCTGAAGTCCAGTGAAACCGTGGGAATATATATCACAGCAAGAAGTACTTGCATTAGGGAGGGATTTCAAGATCATGCCTTTTGATTTCCTAAATAAATTAAAACCTTTGGTCTGATTTTGGCTGGGAAAGCCCCTTTGTTGGCCAGCCGCAAGATTTCCGTTTGTTAGTACCAGTCTGTTTTTCTCTCCCAGAGCAGATAGCAGCAGTGCTGGATTGAACATCTAAAAGACAGCGCTCCAGCCATGAGCGCGGTACACGGCGTCTTGCTGTTACTCGTGTAGCTTGCTAATGAAAACAATGATCTGGGAGAGTCATGAGCAGAGTTCTGTCTAATGGGGTCTCATTAAAACAAGAGTTTGCTGCTTTTCTTTTGAACTTTTCTAAAGTCTTTCTTGAGTTACACCCGATAGGAATGATAAGGGTACTACTGCACGTTCCCCAGCAAATCTGTAACACACAGGCGTTCTTTAATTCAGATGCGCGCGTGTGTGTTTCTACATGAAAGACAGGCCTAAGTCAGACTCTTGTTTCCAAACCAGATATACTTTGACTTGAAGACTTTAAGACAATTAACTTGAATTTTTTGGTATATGGTAAAGAACTGTGGCTTAGCCATGAGTAAAAAGAAGCTGACACTGAAATGAGGAAAGAAGGTTGGCAAGGGTTTGTATAAATAGCTGGAAGAGGTGCTGAGGAGGATCCAGATATTTGTATTTTGCTCCTAGCACACAGTTCCCACTGGCCATCACTCTAAAAACAACTGAGTTTTCTTGATGTGACAGATTGTTGCACTGCTGCTAATGCTGATATTTTTCAGTGCCCTTGATTTTCCTCCACTGAATTTTCTAATGAGGACTTAAACATACAGGAAAGAAATACTAAGGCCAGTGATTGCAAAGGTGTGTGTGTGTAGACAGATTTTGTCCTCTGTTTAAAGAAAAATGGGCTAACTGCATTAGCATGTGCTTCTTCCTTTATTTTTCCGTGATCAGGCATGGTAAATCTTGTTAATACAAGATGAGGAAAAATGAGAAAAGACTTGGAGAGGGATGTTTTGGAGCAGAGTAATAATGTTCTGTCAGAATATTCTAGAAAATTGTCAAAATAGCAATGTAGTTGTATTTGCATGTTCAAGTAATATTCTGAAGTATACAGAGGCCCAACTGACAAGCAGTACTTGTATGATACAGCTTAGGGAGGAACTTCTCTCAGTATCTACACTGATACCAATGATCCCAATGCTCTTTTATACATTTAACCTATAGTCTTCAGCATGATTGCATTGGTTTGAGAAAAAAAATCTCTTCTATTGAATAAACCTGGATAAAGGTACTTAGATTAAGTCTTTTTAAGTACACTATGTGCTATCTAAAACATAACCTAAGTATGAAGTAATTCATATGCCCTACTGTTGCAGCTCAAGATAGCCTGATACCTTCAAACCAAGAATTTTGACTGACCCTTTAAATTACACTGATGAAAATGTATGGTTTTTCCCTTAGTGACAAAGCTTATCTCTCTTCAGCCTATTCCTAATTGTTAGCCCTTTAAGGTGGAGTACTGTCTTTTAGGCCAAGTGCTGAAGTGTCATGTTAGAATGAGATTATTAAAATGAGAACAGTGCACCAGAGGGACCAAGTACTGGTTTTGAGCAACAAAACCGATGTTGTCTCTGCACCATACCTATATATGCCCCCAAAAGTTAATTTGTAACTCTAGCATGGCCTCAGGGAGCCCAGGCTTTGAAGAGGATGTTCAGGGCAGCAGCTTCCCACAGAGGGAACTGGGACTCTGTAGCAGCTCTTCCTTTCCCTTCAGGTATTGGGAGTGAGGGGAGTCATTCCTCACTCCTTTAGCCATCGCATCCACACTCAGCACATGGAGCATTAGCACCAGTAAAGCAGGCTGCAGGAGAAACTGATAGCTTCTGTGCCACTGATACCAGTGAAAATGCACAGCAACGAAAAATGACATTTCAGTGTTTCCAGGAAGGGGCATTTCTAGTCATGCTCATCTGGACAGGGGTCAAAATGTGAAACCATAGCAGCAAAGCACTACAGAGGTCTTGTAGTCTTTCCTCTCTTCCCTTTCTATGTATGTAGGAAGGCCAGCAAGGTGCTGGCTTAGGAAATGATGGCAGAACCTGATGTTTAACCTCCATCTGCTGTATTTTGATGACCATTTTGCATGACTCCCAGGAAGCCATTCCTGAGTTAAGGCAGCAAGTCTGTGTCCCAGAGCCTCAGTTTTGAGAGATCCTTTTTGTAGGCAGCATGACATTTGCTCCTATCCCATATCATCATTTGAATTGGTTTGAGGGAAAATGCAACAAATTTAGGGGAAACTCTAATAGTGATATTTTGTTCCTTTATGGGCTGATTTTCCTACTTGGGAAAAACTTCTGAAGCCAGTGGAAATTGTGCATGTTTTGGTGCTGAGTGGTCTGTAGGAAAGGGCACATTTTCTGCTTCTTTTTTTCTGCATGATTTCACAAAACATGCAAACACTCAGGTGAATTTAGACACTTGGACACACAAAGAGCTGCTTTGTAGTTTTTGCAGCTCTTTCAGTGGAGTAGGTGTGTAACCACCACTGATGTAGCTGCTGGTTCAGTGCAGGTGGAGAGAAGTGCTCTTCAGAGCACAGTGCTAAAGACATGGGGCAAAGTGCGAAGTATTCTGTGC
>VYZX01010805.1:0-28181 GCA_013401335.1 Brachypteracias leptosomus
GACAGACCCACTACAATATGTAAAACATTCTAGCCTTAACAGAGGTTCTGCATATACCAACAAGAATACACAGCACCTAATGCCAGGAAGCTTGGAGTAAAGCATAAGTGTAACATGTAGAGACAGCAAAATGAACCAATTAATTACAAATTTCATCTTAACTGGATAATGATAATGTAAAAAAGTGACAGAACTAAAGCTACCCTAATATTCATACATTAAAAAAAGTTCAAAAATAATAATAAAGATGAAGAAAAGCTCTGAGATAATAAAGAAATTAAAAATTAATTAAACCTGTGAGATATGAATTGTATTCACAAATTGTGGACCATGAGCAATCCATGAAAGCTTAGATTTGCAGCTGATCACAAAATAATACTAAGGACCAAGCTTACTGTCTTCCTCATTTTCATGTGACTATGTTAGTTGTTGAGAAAGTCTGAGGGCTAAGGACTGTGATTTGGTCTAGAAGTTGGTTAGTGGTGAGAAACCCCAAAATTCAAAACATCTTTTGCTGTCTGGTTGAAAACATATCACTGACTCAGTTTTCTAGAAGTATTGAAAGTTTTCATTTCCTGTTAAATTCAGAGCCATTTGAAGACATAGTCCAGTTGACTGCACAGACAGATATTTTTCCTTCTTAACAGATCACTTAGATCTTCTACAAACAAACCTTTTAGGGTTGAAATTAACTCTAAATAATTTAAAGTTCTATTACTTCATCTATTCAGGTTTAAGTATTAAGATTTTTCCCAAGATTAGTATCTTATTCACTCCTTTCCTCTGGCATACTATAAACTTCTCCTGGTATGTGATGTTTTTCTTATCTCAGAAAACGTTTCATTTCTTGTTAAACATCTCAAAGATTTCTACATCAACCACTCTTCCTCCCCCAAAAACCACCCCAAATCAAGTGTCTGGTAAAATATATTAAAGCCTGTGTTCAAAAAAAGGCCAGCACTGTGTTTCTATTTTTTTGGCATCCTTTCCTAAGTATTGTATGTTCTGAAATAATTTACCTTATCCACTGTGCCAACCTCAATGCTTTATACACCTTTACACTTGGTTTCCTTCCAGTAATAGCTGAACATTTTGATCTGTGTTACAGTGGAGTATGTTTTAAGACTGCTCTGATTTGGTTAAAATTTTAAGAATTTACAATTCTCAATGGGTTATGAAATCACTTTAAAAAAAACACCTTAAATCAGAAAAATGTACATGTGCTAGTCCTTATGTCACCCAGTAGGACTTCAGTGAATGTGGTATACATGGATCAAACAAGGTAGATATTTTTTTTCTATGCTAGTATTTAAAAGATTGTTAAAGAAAAGCAATTTTTATCAATACTGCTTAAATATATTCAGACACAAAAAAAACCCCAAACATAAAAATAAGACAAACCTGAGTCTAGAACATTGATAATGAGAGGCATGAATTTGATAACAGCTCTTGAAATTTATAATATCTTTGTCTATTTATTTACAATTTAACAAGCTACAAAACGAAAAGCTCTCATTGCAACTTCTTGAGGATTTATTGAAAAGTAGTGATTTTATCTGCACAGTTAAATGCTCTCTAAATGGTACTGACATCTTCTTGCAGCTTAAGCACCAAATTAAGCAGTAGTGGTAGTGGTAGTGCTTGAAAGGGACAAAAGCAAAAAAGCCTCAAACTTTCAGTCCATTATTGAAATCTAGACGCATCTGAGCCCAGAATTTACAAAGAATCTTTGAGTGTTCCAATATAAATATTCCTAACTGAGGCTGCAAAGGGCAGTTGTCTTTTTAATATTGTTATAACCAGTATTACAAGAAAAAGAACAAAAAGTAGATTTTAAGATATATATGTAAGTCACAATTTGGAAAAAAATCTTCTGCATCTGGCTACAGAGTGTTTATTATTACACAAAATTCTCCTTTCTTTGTGATAGAAATGGAATTTCTGTTATTGCATCCTGTTTCTGAATATTCTGTGAAAAAGTTGCACATGATGACATTATTTGTAAGCTATGCCACAAAAAAAACACCTTATAAGCCCCATTTCTGGCAATATTTATATGTAACTCTCCATCTGGCAATTTATACCTAACCTAATATATTATTTATATAGCACCAATAGCCTGCAGGATTTATTACAGGCATGCAGGAAAACATATGGGTATATTCTTCTCTCATTTATACTATCATAAATCAGAACCAATACTACTGAAGTCACTGGAGTTCCACTTGTTTAAAGGTGGACTAAGAATGCTCAGAACCAACCTCAAACTTACCAGTTAGTTTTCTACCTTAATGGGATCATGTCAGGCAGGTTTCAGTTCTCTTATCTAAACTCATTCTTTTATCCAGCCTCAGTAGAGTTATGTAAACCTTTTAAACCACGGCAATGCTTTATGCTATTGTCTTGCTGCCTTTGACCCAGTCATTACCCAAATTTCTCCTGTGAAGCCATATTATGTCATTGGAGTAGCGCCAGTTGTGTCATTTTTTGAATTTAGGGCCAATATTTAAAAACCTTGAAATATTTATGGCATTTCTACATTACTTAGTACAGCAGTCTGGACATAGTTATATCTGCCCAGAACTTCAGACGCTCAAGGACATTTTGGAAACTGAAAAGCTACCATTGTGAGAGCATTTGTTAGCTTGTAGTAGGTTAATAATGTACAGCTATGCCATAGCTGGTCACTAAAACCTTTGATTCACAGCAGTAGGGAACACAGGCCTCTCAAAAGCTTCAGTTCAGAAAAGCATAACATAAAATTATCAATATTTATCAAACTTTTAAAAAGCTAAAATGACATATAAGCTCAGCATAGCAATATTTCCTTTAAAACTATGATATTTCTGTTATATCATTTTTCGAGCCTCTGTATTACTTCGGAAGTAATTATAGTTACTTGGTCAACAGGGAAACTTGAAGCATTGGCTTGTATTAACCAGAAAGTGAACAGGTGCTCTTCACACCTCCCCACTTAACTCTAATGTGGCAATTAATTTCTGATCTATGTTACCCTGTTCTGTCACTTTTTTTTTCCAAGTAAATCAAATCTCAAAACAACTATAGTGAACACAAAGGCTATACTTCTATTTCACTGGCCATTAATACTCCAAGATAATAGAATCTGTCCTCAGACATTTGTAGCATTTCAGGTTGACACGTTTCTTCTAGTGACCAAAAAGTGTAAACTGTTTTTTAGTTTGCTAAAGAAGAGAAGAAAAAAGAAGAGTAATTTCTCTTTTCTAGTTCATTCCTGCTTCAGAAAAATAGGTAAAATCCAGAAAAATTCTGAGCTATTTTAGCTGCTGTTCATGTGTTTTCTGAAAGGATGAAAGAAAGGATACTGTTAATAGCATAAAGTATTTTAAGAAGACCTCATTTGGATTTTTTGAGCCATCATTGTGTATGCGTCTATGAATGAGTTAAACGTATTGCTATTCATTATATTTATAAATGCATACATATAAAGATGGAATGGACACTTCATCTTAAGAATTAGATCTTTTCTTTTGGATCTGCTGACTGAATAGCAGTAGTGACTGCTTCATTACTTGATATAAGTGGAGGCTGAATAGAGTGAGCAGGAAAAGGCCACTTGTTTTCCCAGAGCCGCATTGATCCCAATGAAATTTTGATCGGCTTATGTAGTGAATCTTCACACAGGGAACAGCAAGCTCTTAGTTTTGGTGGCATTAAGAACAGAAATAAACCAGAATTCATTTTATAATTACAGGACTGAAAATCCTACATATGCTTAAATAACTTATGGAGCAGAACATAGAAATGAGAAACTTTTTTAAAACAAATTAATCTGTTTAGAGGTTGGTTGTCTTATATAACTACCACATTTTGCACACCTCCATGTCTGGCATTTATGCAAATCCTTTCAGAAAACAATTTGCATAATCAAGTAATTTGCATATGCTCATCTTAAGCAGAAAGATAAATTTCATGCTGGAAAAAGTGTCAACCTATTTGAACAACATGGGTGAATGAAGCCTACAACCTAGCAACATGGTAAGCTTCTGTTCATTGTACCTTCCACCATTTCTCATTATGTTGGTAATGGTGAAAACTGGGATAGCAAGGAGCTGTGAACTTGAAAACATAGGAAATTTGAAAATCTATTTTCATTTCTATTCCCTCTCTCTGTTAATTGTAGGTGCTGCTTTTACACACTCCTTATATGTCCTTTCTTCCTTATACTTGTCCTAACCAACCATTGTCACCCTGTTCTTCACAACTTGGTTATCATGCACAATACTAATTAGTCAGCTGAGTCAAAATTATACCTACAAGCATGTCAGCATATATTGATAAATATTTGAGATATGTAGATCAGTTCTTTCTTTTTTGAATGCTGAACAATATTTACACGTCACAGAGGACCCAGGAATGACCTTGCATTAGTTTTGGCTCTCATATTTAAAAGATACTTGTAGTGAACTTAGACATTATGTTTGCCTCCAGCACAGGTATCAGGTCTTACTTTAGTATTACATTAGAATTTCATGTCCCTGGAGAAAATGAAATAAGCATTATCTCTCATGTAAGAGTAGGCATCAGCTGATGGCCTTAGATCCACTCCTTGAATTCTCATTTTCAGATACCAACATTTGCACTATAATCCATTAGCTTTTCACTACATATGGAATAAAACTTGAGATTGCTAGATGCTTTCAAATACTGACACATGCAGGCCGTTTGTGGAGTCTTTCCTTCATGCCACCTCTAAATAAGCCTAGGAATGGGAAACAAATATCCCAAGATTCTTTTTCATTTTACTTATCCAACAGAAAACCATGGGAGAACCTTGCATAAAAGTATGTATAGATGCAGTGGACAAAATCTATACAAACTTGAGAATTCATTTTACTGAATTGCATTGGGATTCTTTCATGGTATTGTCAATCAAATTGACTGAGAACAAAACATCAAAAACACTTGCATGGCAGGAGGCTCAAACACAAATTATTAGATGCATTTCACTGTTACTTGTACAGCTGGAGTAGTAGCATTTTGTAGCTGCTTGGATTTTGGCCAGAAATTACTAGACTTCTGAACCTTGAAAATTTCATGAATAACAGAAAAGGAAGTTGTTAGTATTTACTATTAATTTTACAAGATTCCAGCTGTGCCATTAATGAGAAGAATTATCACAAAACTAAGAACTGTGATGCAAGTATTCCTACACTTGATCATTTAAATCTCAGTGACACAGAACGGAAATCTAAACATCAATTTCTACCTTTAGATCCTCCAAACTTTTGTTTGTTTGTTTTACAGTCATAGGTACCAAATTTAGGAAGTACCTGCTGCATTTTTCAAAAGTCTAACAATAACCCCAGCAATATTTATGCTTTGGCTTTTCTGGACTGTTTCCTGGGAAATCATCTTGAAGGTCAGCAAATAGATATATCTATTTTAAAAAAGGAAAAAAAAAATCTCTGCTTCTGATGATTCTAAAGCACATGACTAGAAAATGTGTTTTGCTGAGTCTTTTCTATTTTTAATAGCATCTCAAAGTTAACGCACTGAGTGAAACAACTTGCTGACTGAATACAATGTTTAAAGTACTTTAATTTTTTAAACTGTAAATCTTGCTATTTTAAAAAATTCTGTAGGAACACATTCATCTTTTTCTGTTGAAGTAGCTCCCTAAAGAAAAGAAAAAGCAAGAAATGTCGTAAAAACCACTATTTTAGTTCTGTGCCAATAAAGAAACTTTCAGAACCAATGACAGCTTTGGACAGAAGTATGTGAATCACATACTTCTTCTGTTTCATTTAATACCAACTGATAAAATTTCAGCCACTGGAGCATGTACTCAGCTTTAAACACATATCTCTGCCAACCACCAAAGACAGGATACTAGTTAAATTGTACTCCCCATATGTATGGAATCAATAAAACAATATCTATATCCCAGAAGGTTCTGCAACACAATACTAATTGTCTGTCTCTAAGAACAAAGTTGTCTCATACATGACAGTTCTTGTTCAGATTAGAAACCCCTTCAATAACAAACAAATCATTAGCCACGGTCAACAAACTGTAAGTTTCCTCAACAACAGTGAGGCCAGGGTCAGGATGGACTACAAGATGTCTGTTCATAAAAATGTTTGCAAGCTGCTGTGCAAAGCAAAGGACAGAGGATAGGTAAGAACACACAATGTAAAAACATCATAATGCATGCCTACATTATTCTTAAGAACTTAAACCATCTGTATACAAGTAAATTGCAACATCCGTCTCCCCCAAAAGAGACCTTTAATTTTTTTTTTCCCAAGATTTAATCTTAACAATTATTGATAATAATGACAATATATACAATATTTCTGCCTAGGAATACCCAACTATTTTCTGAGTCTGAGCAAACAACTTCAAACAGCTTTCTTCCAGAGAGGTATGGCCTTTGTCTCAATTTGGATGAGATCAAGGATAGAGTCCAAATTGAAAGTACTAAGAACAAACAGTTATCTTAGAAGTTCAAGATGAGTTTGGCTGAGGTAAAAAAGGAATGTTATCTGAGAGATAGCTAATTAAGATGTGGAATAAGTAATTAAACATTTGTTCTGGCCTGACCTAGAATAAAATGTATCCTACAGGAAAATCATAGTTAATTTAGGTGAAACGGAGGTTGCCTATTTTAAATACTTAAATAATGAATTTTGAATGTATTCCTCTTTTATCTACCCTTTAAATTTCTAATATTATATCCAAATCAAGACATATGGTTGTCTTCATCCTCTAAAGATTTCAAAGAAAAATGGAAGGACTACGGAACCTTAAAAGTGAAGTCCTAAAATAATTTGATATGAGATAGACTCCATGAGAAGACTCAGATAACATTATCTGTTGAAAGATTCTTCAATGGAATAATTACATTAAAAATATTAGCCTTTCAACCAGATCTGTAAAACAGGCTTGAAGGCATGCATTTGAGTAACTAAAATGGAAACAGACCTCAAAGCAGTCAGTCTTCTCAGCAGCTAGCTAAATAAATGGGCTTAACTCAGGACTGTTTTCATAAACTACCGTGGGATGCTAGTATGCACTATTACCGTGTCTTCTGGAGGTCCCCTCAGCAGGACAAGAAGGTTGCCATAGAGAACCAGAGGTACTGAGAGGCAGAAGTGCACTGCTGCACTGGAAGGCTTACCACCTCATGTTGGGAGGTCGTATTACATATGAAATGGTGAAACTTGCTCCCAGAGTGAGCGTGCAGAACGTGCCAAGAGCTAAGTGAGATATAAGAATGAGACTCAGGTGTCTTCTAGAGTTTTAATTGTGTTTTAACAGGCTCTTTGAGACTGTGTGCACACCTCTTGCTCTTAAGCTATGGTTAACTTCCTGAGTGAACAACCAGCTCCCCAGCTATTTGTCTGCACAGGCAACATAATGGCCTGGTTTGAAAGAGAGGACCAACTTGAAACTGCATGACCACTTGAGCTTCCAACACCTTAAATGTGCTGGTCAGCACCCTTGGTGAAGTGATCTTGGAGTCCTAGACTGTTCCTGCTGCAGAAATTTTCAAATTTTATGTAACACATTTATACCAGGTGCCCAGGCTCTGGCAGGGGGCTGCAGGGTGGCCCTTGTGAGGAGAGGCCGGGGCTGCCCCAGGCTGGACACAGCCGGTTCCAGATGGCTCCAATCAACCCACCACAGGGCACTGCTGAGCCCTGAAGCCACAATTGCAGCTCCTCAGGGAAAGCCTGTGTGAGGAACAGCAAAACTCTGCCCAACAGTGAGGGATGAGAGAAAAACAATCCACTGAACACCAATGCAGAAGGTGGAGGGGAAGGAAGTGCTGTCTGTAGACAATCCCATGCCAAAGCAGGTGGATATACCCTGAAGGAAGCTGCAACATTTGGATAGCCCATGCTGGGGTAGGTTTATCTTGAAGGACTACAGCCTGTGGGAAGGACCCATGCTGGAGCAGGGGAAAAGTGTGAGAAAGAAGGAATGCCAGACAGAAGCTGCTATGGACTGACTATAACCCCCATTTCTCATCTCCCTGCACCACTTGGGGGCCTGAGGCAAGGCAGAGAAGTGAAGTTGAGCCTGGAACAAGGGAGAAAGGAGGAAGGTGTCATTTTAGTTTTTGTCCAACACTATTCTAACTGGCAAGAAATTAAATTATCTCTTTCTAAGTCAAGTCTGGTTTTCCCATGACAGTAATTGGTAAGTGATCTCCCTGTTCTTATCTAAACCCATGAACATTTTCATCTTGTCTTCTCCCAACCTGTGCTTCTGAGGAGGGGGAGTAAGAGAGTAGCTGAGTGGACATGTGGCAGTCAGCCAAGGTTAACCACAAAAAACTGCAGAAATTACTCATGTAGATGCAGAAATGGTTACAGAGAATAGTCTTATGTACAAAGTTGAGATAGTTAAGAGACATTTTATATTTAGAAAGATAATTAATAGAGATGGATGGTGCATGTGCTGGGGTGTATTATATGATAATGATCAACTGGAAAGTAAGAAATTAAAATAGTAGTTTGTAAAGATTTATGCAATTGAGCTAAAGATGCTGCTGTAGCAATGAAGGCACTCATCTCCACTGATCAGTGAGTGACCATCCTGTTCAGAAGATTAGACTCCCCATGTGAGCATTATCCTATGCTAAGATCTCAATAACTTGGTTTCTCTATTTAGCCAAGAGAGATATAAGGATCGTCTGAACCTGAGGGTCCATGCCGTGAAAGTGTTATCTACAGCACTAAAGGAACTTTCAGAAGTCTAAATGCTTGTTGTAATCTCCATCTGAGGTTAAAATAATCAGTTCTATCAATGTTTAGAGAAGGAATGTTTAGAGAACTGAAATAAAATGCCCTGACGATCCTTTGCAGAGTACTGAGCTTCAGATTTATTACATAGGGTGGCTCTGTATTTTTTGGTTTGTATTACTGGTTTGTTTTTTTCATCTTTCCAAGGAGTATATTGATATATCTTACATTTTTTTAGTTATAATTGCTTGCTGTTAAATTTTTGTTAAACACAGAACAAATCCCCCTCCCACACCACTATCAACAAGTACTATTTTAGCACTGAGTAAATATTTTTAATATGTTCTGGAAAGACCACAGGGTGTTTCATTCTTTATTTTACTTATCTTTTCATTCCAAGATTTTTTTTTTGGTTGGTTTGTTTAGTTGTATTTTTTTCAGAAAACATAATGCTAGGTGTAGAGGAGTAAATTGAACCTCTCCAGAGACCTGAGCAGAACCTCTATGTACTACCAGGTACTGAGCACTGTGTGATGTGGGGGAAGGCAATTTCATTTCTCTTGGTCTCTTGTTCACATGTCCTGCCCTGTCCGTAATCTATCATCTCATCTATTAAAACTATAGCCTAGGAGAGAAATATCACCGACTATGCACATTTTACATGTTTAGCAGAGTGAAGCTGTAATTAAGACAAGACCTAAAAGCTTAACTGTAATCAATATTTATCTCAAATTGTAGTGATTCATGGCCTACACAGTCACTCCTGTGTAATGTATTAATATAGGTTTGGGATATTGACAGCAAAATATTTTTGCATTCCTCTTGAGATTTGCTTAAAAATTAGATCAATAGTTTCTTAGAATATTGTTTCTTAACATTTGGAATTAAGAGCACACATATAAAAAAGTCAGTCTTTGAAAGCAAAGGCTTTAATGTTCATTATTTTCTATGAAATTCCAAAGAAAGTATTTTCCTACTAGTTTTATATTCTGAAGTATTCTTCTAGTTTTAGCAGCAGTTTAATAAAAGCAAGATCCAATTTGAAGAAACACAAAAGTTTTCATTTTTTTCCATGAAAAACAGGGGTAGTGGAGGATATGGAGAAATAATTATATGGTGAAATAATATAAAGACTGCAGGTTTGTGTGTCTTCATATAACTGCTGAGCATGAGATTTGATGTTTGTTAATTAATGACTTTTCTATTTCCACTAGATGGCTGCTTCTGAAAGACTAGCTTCTTAGCATAAAATTAATTAACCTTCAGAAGACAGTCTGAGGTACTTCAATGACCCCACTGCTGCCAAAAAAATAAATCACATTACAGGATCTTTCACAAATCTTTTAAAGGCGTTCTACGATATATGTGGTGAAAGAGTATAAAATATTAGATACCCTTTTATTTCACATTATGTGCTAGAAGAACACAGAAGGCAATTATTTCTGCATCATATATCACAACAGTGTCTCCTCTCACATTTTAAGAGGTATGGGGACATTATGAGAAAACATGTAGAGGATATCATATCAGTTTCACTTGCTCCATATCCTATACATCTAATGTTCAGCTCTCTGACGTCCTTTCCCTTCCCACTGAAAAAAGTATCATACAGGTATTACATATCAGAAGCTATTGGAGCAGGCCTGTTTTTAATTCACATGTGGAAATCATCAAAACTTTGGTCCAGGTTTCAAGTTATTTGAAAATACCTTATTTGTATGCAACAATTTCATTTCTAAGTCCTCCTGCTTTTTGACCAAGAAGTTTATAGATGGTTAAAGAAAAACATGCATCATCACCAATAACCTTATTGAAATTTCATTTTAGAATCTTTTTTGATTTAGATAGCCTTAGTGAATTAATTTAGGAATGAAGTATCATCTTCTCAAACAATAGAACTTATCATGGTTAATGATATGAAGTTACTCAGTGGGATGTATTAGATTTTAACCATATACTTTGGGGTACTGTAGGGGCCTTAAGTGTGAGTAAAAGTGCATTGAAGCCACACAGATGGAATACTGAACTGATGAGACTCAAAGTATGAGCTTCCTTCCAGCCTCTGTGCTTCATTTCCTCTATGACTTCAGATAATTTATTCTGGCTCTGTGATTTTACTTTCTCCATCTGTAAGTTGAGAATAACAATATTACTTCTCCTAAAACAAGTCTTAAAATCAGAAAATTTAAAAGTAGGCTTTATTATTGTAATATGCATGCTGTATATAGAAAATTGCATGCTTACATGAAGGAAAAGATGTTTCCATAAGTATTGCACATAATGTTGTCATGATCCAGTTCTACATCTGTTGCTGCCAGACATGTACCAGTTTTCTAAGATGTTGCTAATTAAGCTCAGACACAGGAGAAATGGAAAGTGGAGAATGATGGGATTTGACCAAGTCTTGTGTGCTAAGGCCACTCCTTTTTTATTTAGTGCCAAGTCTAACAATCCACTTAGCAGTAGCTGTATCCTGTAATCTTCAAAAATTATTGAACTACTTTAACATTCTTTATTATAAAAGAAAGAACTACTTGCATGTTCTACCCTTACTATGTATTTGTTCTAATAAATTTTTTTTTTTAATAAAGCTAAATGATTTCACTATAATGAACTTTATGATCAGGTTGCCTGTACAACCCTTTCCTTCCTAAATAATTGTCATTTTTCCTCACTCCAAACAGGGAATTCTGCATCTGTCTTTCAAGGATCCGAGGTACAGCACTGATAATGTGGCTTAGATATCAGAGGAATTTGCTACATTTTAAGAAAGAGCAGTGTGAAAGTCTGGATAAGCAGAGCCACACAACATAAAAAATGTAGACAGAAGTTAGACTGTAGAGATAGATTATTAGTACCTCAAAAAATCAAGGTGAGAAATCAATGAAATTGATAGGTTTGAAAACCTAAAGGGAAAATGCAGAAAGTGTGTTTGAGGATTTGCAAGACAGCAAACTGCCAACACTGAGGACTCTATTTCCTGCCTGATTGATGTCTGCCTGGCCAACAGAGGCTCTTTATATATCTTACTGGGGTGTTGAG
This sequence comes from Brachypteracias leptosomus, assembly GCA_013401335.1. Taxonomy (NCBI): domain Eukaryota; kingdom Metazoa; phylum Chordata; class Aves; order Coraciiformes; family Brachypteraciidae; genus Brachypteracias; species Brachypteracias leptosomus. The sequence continues at coordinate 11,775 of VYZX01010805.1, forward strand.
CCCACTGCTGTTTAGCCTTGCAGTTTCTTAGATCCTTGTGTGTATTAACCAATACGTAATTTGTAATTATCTTATTCATTGTCTCTACTCATTTTTATGTGTTTGTGTGAGCATGTATGTGTAGATATATATATGAATGTATATATACACACACACACATATATAAACATATATGTACATACATATGTATCAATATTTTACTTGCAAAGATTCTTCCTACTCAGTTAAAAGATAATCAATTGCAGTAACCCCAAAAGAGAGAGTAATACCAGTAAACATTTAAAGTTGTAGGTGTTTGTTATTTGGTTTTGGTTGTTTTGTTATTTTTTTGATTGTTTTTTTTAAAATGTAATCTAAGAGGTCACACAGTCTCTTTTTTAATATTATGAAGTTTTGGTTGGGATAGAGTTAATTTTCTTCATAGTAGCTGATACAGTGCTGTGAGAATAATGTTGATAACATACTGATGTTTTCGTTGTTGCTAAGTAGTGCTTAATCCTAAATTAAGGATTTTTTGGTTTCTCACTCTGCCAGGTGGTGCACAAGAATCTGGGAGGAAGTATGGCCAGGGTAGCTGGCCCAAACTAAATAAAAGGATATTCCATGCCCTCGGATGTCATGTGAGGAGTTGATTGGGAGGTGCTGGTCACTGCTCAGGCAGTGGTTGGGCATCTGCCAGCAGGTAGTGAGCAATTGCACTGTGCATTGCTTGTTTTTCCTGGGTTTTATTTATCTCTGGGTTTGTGATCTTCCTTTTCATTACAGTTATTATAATTATATTTTATTTCTATTATTAAACTGTTCTTATCTCAACCCATGACTTTTGCTTTTTCCCTGATTCTGCTCCCAACCCACCACGGGCAGGGAGGGAGAGGAGGGAGTGAGAGGCTGCATGGTGCTTAGCTGCTGGCTGGTGTTAGACCACAACAGTAGGACATTTTAAACCATTAATACAAAATCACACACATACAAGTAGGAAAACGATATGCTCTTCACCTCCCCTGGAAAGAGTTATTGAAACCCTGGGATAGTCTAAAATAAACATAATTAATAAGTCCCCATCTATTCTTAGTCATTCTGACACTCCAGAATTTCAATATGAAAAGCTGACTTTGCTGAAGGATAATGCTGAGCATTCTAAGTCACCAATTAAGATGCAAACCTGAATGTTACCTATTGCTAGAATATAATCCATTTGCATACAAAAAAAACCAAACCCAAAAGGAGAGTCAAACAAGAATGTCACTTCTGGAATCTAAATTATCTGAGACGTAAACTTGGCTTTAAGCCAAGAAAATAACCCTTTTTTAAAAGAAAAAAGAAAAAAAAAAGTATGTGAAAAAGCTTTCTTATTTCAAAGGCTGATGTAGTGAAAGAAATATCAAGTCCATAGTATCTGGTTAATCCATACATTTCTTCATCCCAGACTGAGTATAATTTATCTGATAGGGCTTGTTTCATTATATGAATCACAGAGTTTAAAAAAACCAAACTAACCACAACATATTTGGAGACCTACACTGATTTAGCTGTATTTTAAAACTCAGTCAGCAGCCATCAAAAACAGAAGAGTTTACAGTGTTCAAATCACCTCAATTATTTTCTCTTGAAAGTTATTCAAGTTCTAATTTTATGCTTCTGTTCCTTATAACAGTAAGATACACAGATAATAGAAGCCTAAATACAGTCAGGATCTAAAAATAATTTTCTTTACAGTTCTCCTTAAGATAAAAATTAGTTGGTGAATCTGTGTTCCATAAACAGCTTCCTAGATTTTTCTGATATCATCCCAGCTGACTACCCTAGTCACTACTTTCTGTATTGTAAATCATACATGGGCAGAAGTAGCTCACCTGCTGTAGATTTTGAATCCACTGAATTTCCTGACACTGTTTTAAGCATCTTCAGTGTAGTCGGTCTGTCTGAGCTGATTTTCCTCATGCAGCCCTAGGACCCAGAGAGTGTTGATAACACACACCTTTGTTATGACTATCAGTGCTCACATGGCACCAAAGGTANTGATAGAGGGACTAGGGGTGGGCACCGGGCACCCAGCCAGGGTAAACCCACCACATTCAGCTAAGCAAAACCAATGTTTTTCAATGGAGAATGACGCTACTTTTAAAGCAGTTTAAATCAACTCTTCCTGAAGTTTGCAAGTGAGAGGAAAATGTCATAGTGTCATGCCATATCTACACAATTATACAAACAAGGCTATTAATAGAATACTAGAGCTGTAAAAAAAAGCACTCCAAAAATAAGAAATGTCAGAGTTAAATTTATATTCTGTGACTTTAATTCATTCTTTTTCATGGTATGTTCATTATGATATAGGATCTAATTATGTAATCATATACTACTTTGGAGATTTTTAATGGAATCTGTACAGGTTACTTGAGAAAAAATTTTCATCAATGAAAAAACGGGAAAAAAAGATTCCTGTCACAAGTCATTCACAGGAATCACTTCCAAACCCAAAAATGTACTCCTAAAATAACTGGCTGAAGTAAGTGTGTTGAGTATTCATTCTGCTGGAATGATGTTACTGTGTTCCGTATAAATTGTTGTTGTTGCTACTTAAGTAAAAAGATAAATTTATTTGTTACTCAAGTATTTCCAGCCATATTTCATCGTCAAATGTACACAAGCATGCTAACCTTTTATAGGAGAGTCTGGGATTCTGTGAGTGATTCAAAATCCAGTAATGAGATTTGCACTCCCCTGCTCCTAGCTAGCTTCAGTTTATGTTAAGTAACAACCCTTAACTACAAAATTCATTATAAAATATGCAAAGGAAAGAGAGCAAGATCCATCTTTGAAACATATGGTGTAATGAAACCAAACCATGTTTTTTTCCTCAGTAGCTGTTTGACATACTGTATATATATAATTCCACAGTCAGAGACTCAATTCTGTTCCATGCCCTATGTGATAGCTGTTACAGAAAATAAAATCTTTTGTATTACAGTCAGCATACACGTAATTTTTAGCAGTTTCCAAAGGGTACCGTTTGACTCTCCCTCTCTTATCTGGTCCCAAAATTAGAAATCTGGAGTTCTACATTCCTCCACATACAACACAAATGTCCCCTTGATTTTGTAAATGCTAACAACCCTAAGGATGATTATCTGCTATCTAGCAGGCTTGATAAGTTATTCCTGTACTAATTGCTTACTGCAAAGTAAAACCATAGAGACAATTGGTGGCTCTCAGGATAAATTTTTTTTCTGAACTGTTCATTTTATATTAATAAGTATGGAGACAATTGTAAGTAATGCATGTAGATACTTGGGATTAATATGTGCTATCTTGACCAAGATCTTGACTGGATCTTGACTAAGAACCGCAGAAACCACAGTGCAGCTGAACCCATCTATTTTTGACTGTTGTGCAGTCAGAAAAGGATTTAAAGAAGAGTTACTATCATAGATATATCAGCAAAAGAAAATTATTAATGGAAGACAGAGAGATTGAGAAGGAAACAAGCTACACTGAATAGTTATAAACCAAAACTTGATTAGTTATTCTTTACAAAGCCTCCTTCTATCACTGGTTATTTCATCTGAGTAGACTTTGGAAACCCTATTCACTGTTAGCATTTATGAATATGGTCATTTTCTTTCGGGCACAATTGTTAGGCTAGAGTTTACTAAAGCCAGAAACCAAGCTCACCTAGTTTTTCCCAATAATTATTATTTTATGAGAAATAATAATACAAAATTCTCATTAAAAAAAAGCAGAAAATGAAATTTCTGAATTGTTCTTGTATACTTAGCAAATCACAGTCCAACCTTGTTCCTTACATTGACATTAAACTTTATAGCTTTTTTTTAAAAAAAATCTTTCTCCAATAGTTTTGAAAACACAGCAAAATGCATGTCCTGCATTCATGTGGGCACATAACAAATGAAATGGGGGAAAAAAAAAGTATATTTAATCAAGGATTAGTATCCAAAGTTAGATGAGGAGTTTGTAATCTGATGGAATTCTTTAAAATTTAAATATTCTCCTAGATTCAGCATCTGCAAAGGACCTGCATGTAGCTTACCGATTTATAGATCAGTACCAAGTCTGCCTGAAACATCAGAAACCTTCTTCAAAGATCTTTTTTGCACAATGAAAAGGGAATGTCCTTTTGCACTTGTCTAAAGGGGCTTTAAAAGTAGCAAATATTTCTTTATCATAATTGATTTCTACTTCAGTAAGGATACTTTCAAGTACGATACTCATATCATAAACTTAATCAGCTTTTCTCTCAACTTCTTGATCTTTAGAAATCTTAACTTCTGGCTGGTAAAACTTAATTTTCTTTTCTACCAATTTCTAACTCAGATTTCCTACAATAGCATTTCTTTCCACACACTAACAACTCTCAGTAGAGTTTCAAAAGAAAACAAATACTGTAATACATATTTGATTGTCATATGCATCAACAAAATTTAAATTAATCCACTCTTTCATCAGACTTTGTTTTATTTAGTCTTTTTCACCTACTTAGTCTATTTTAACACATTGAACTATTAAATCCATGTAGCCTTTAAATACATACAGATAGGGTAGCTACAGTACCAGATTGCTCTTTCCTTGGTATCTGAAAACTGTTTAAATGGTGCTGTTATCCCTGTGTCTTCTCTGAACTACTTAAAACCTCATTGGAATAGCACTGGACAGCTGTTTGATCCTTTAACAATTTTATTATTGCTTGCACATTTCCTAGTGACTCAATTCTTTCCTTACATTTGATGTCCATAAATCTGGCTACTTTTGTAGTGTCAGGTCATGATTGTTTCAGCTGCTATACAAAAAGCTGTCTCTTTTGGGGGACAATATAATTAGAGACTCAGAATCACTGTTGTCAACAATTATCTATTGGAAATGTTGACTGACACATTGAGATAAAAGACCCATAATTCAATTTGATCAAAGTGCTTTAAACAACTACATACAGTGGTGAAATTCTATGAAATATTGATCAGTTCTTTCAAGCAATTCAGAAATAACCTACTTAAAATCTTAAAGACATACACAAGCTTCCCATCTTAATTATCTAAACTTGCTATTTTTTCTTTTTCTTAATAACTGTACAGATTCAATAATGTTTACAAATAAAATTATCTTAGCATTTTGATACCTAATTAATAAATATTTAATTTATTTCTGAGACTACAAAGACTTGAAGGAGTTTTAGGTTAATTGGATAGCTATTATTTGTTTTGAAAATATATATTTTTTTCATGAAGATTAAAGTTACTGACCTGTCTTCATATAAAAAATACTGTTCTTTTTATTCCTGATTACCATAATAATAACACTAACCTTTGTAATACACGTTTCAAGTTCAAACACAGTACAGAGATTAAGTAGTTAATCTTTCCCAGTCTGCTTGTGAACAAAGTGAAAAAACATCTACATCTCCATTTCATGCTGATGATGCAGGGGGGAAGAAGTGGAAGATGGATCATCCCTTAAAAAATGTTTCCATCTATAGGAACATCTTCCTCAAAACCTCAATGATTTTACTCAAGATTACATTTCATTGTCATAAGCCACATTATCTTTTTTTATTTCCTCTTTCTGACATTTTCTGTATTGTTGCCTGTAACGTCAGATGTAAAGCCCAACATGCCACGGAAACAATGGAAACAATGTCACTTAATGCTTTTAAAAAGAATATTGTGTGCTTAGTTATGTACTGTGTAGCTCTGCATTCATAAATCTCAGCACATGATATTGACATTGACTGTCATTTGGGAGTACATGACACCATTTTGGAACTATTTGTACACTCCAAAGCAGTTCTTATGGATTTTAGGAGGCTGTAAACCTTTTGTATATTTTTCCTTCTTTGTGTAGTAACATGGGATCACAAAGACTGAGAATCAGCTCATCACTGATGTTCACTGAGCCCCTAGTATCATCTTTCTTCCTCTTTAGCCCTTGATGCCCACTTGGAATAGGTACCAGCCTATTCTATGCATATTTTTATATCCTATCTGTCACATTATATTCTCACAGTCTTATATTCTTGGCATAGTGTGAGCTGTACTCTCTTAGATATGGGAATGACTATAAGGTGGAAGAGGGTGATGAGATAAACACTATCTGATTTTTTAACTACTTATTATTCTGCCATACTCATATGGCAAACATTATCAAACCATCCAACCATCCACTTCATGGGAAGGAACCTTATTTAATAACTAATACAAAAATAGATCAAGTACCCCAACCTTCCCACTGAGTAGCTCCATAATTTTGGGATACTCACACAATACAAGTCAGTCACCATAGAACTGTGTCATAGACATTCTAGTTTAAGCGGAGATTTGATAGAGGATAATATTGGAAAGAAAAAGAAGAAAAAAGAGGTTTTAATTTAGATTATTATCTGGTTTGTAATTACAAGAAATTACAAAAATGGAAGAAGTTTACACCAGTGTCTACATGGTGTCAAAATAAGAGGCTGTCTTACAGATCAAAGGGACATTTATGCCTTTAATTTCTATGTCCCATGGCTGAAAAGAAGGTAACATCAACTTTGCAAGAATATTATTTCTTCTCAGTCAGATAAGGGAGTTGTATATGCTGACAATGAGAATATCAGGTTATAATATTTAATAACTTGAAATGCTTTGCAAGGTTGATAAAAATTCATGATTCATTATTTGATTCTGTAAATATGCAAGATTAAGATGGGACTTTCCTGTATGATAAATTATCTCACATCCACTTGTTTCATGATTCTTCCCAGTTATGTAAAACATTTGGTCACTATTGGTTACAATTAGAGACAGGATAGCTAATTCAGAATATAGACTTTTATTTATTATAGCAAATACTATTTTTATATTGGCTAGCACAGTACTTTGGGTTCCTGAAGTGAGAGGTGTTAAATATATTAATATTACTTTTTTTTGGGAAGGCTTTCCATCACACATAGAATTTAAGTTGCTTAATTACATTGATTGCAGTGTAACTTCTCTTAAGAATGGTTTGATTAAGTATTGTAAGACTATTACTGTAGTCTGATCATGTGTATTCTGTAGTATCATAGCATTCATGCCACATCTGTATCAACTAGGAGAGAAATTATCTTTTCACTTTCATCCATGCAAACCTGCTCTCTGGTAAGCTAAAGGAAAGCACTGAACAATATACATCTAAATTTTTGTGGCAGAATGATAACTTAGGTATAATAACTACTATTACAAAGCCAAGCCAAAAGCTGACTGTACTGAAGATGGTCTTACTTGACAGGGAGTATTTTAGTTTGCATTGGAAATAACAAAAAACGAGTTGGTTTCAGCTCAAGATAAACAGTCATAACTTCTGTATAGGGAAGACTTCATAGTATTAGTGTATTACCTCTGACTGATTTGGAGACAGAATGTTTCCAGTTATGCAGTGTAATTATTGTCTAATAATTTACTTGGAGTTTATGTAATGTTTAACAACAGAAAGGTAGACCCTCCATGTGAACAAGATGGACTTAGTTCAGTTACCAGTTAAGTGATCCACTACGAATCAAGAAGTAGTTGATAGTATACCCAACGCAATATTATATATCACTTCAGAAAATTATTTTAAGATCCCCTACTAAAAGACGATTAAAACACTTAGTTATAGCTTTCATGACAGGAAATTAAGAAATTGGGTTTAAAACCTCTGAAACAATTTTGGTTTACTCACTTTCTGTTACAGATGAAATCCTATCTTCATCTTAGAGATGAAAAATCCTTATTTATTTTCTCTGAAGTGTTCATAATCAGTAAAGGTAACCCAGAGGAAAATCACCATTTTTTAATGCTTTTAAATAACCTAAGCATGACTTAAGTCATGACTTATCCAGATTTAAAATCAAACAAACAAAAAACCCCCAACAACAAAAACATCAAACCAAAACACACCCCTAGAAAGAAAATTGTGCTAAAAAAGCATTAATAATTTTACCAAGAAAAGCCATAGGCTACAAATGACCATCGTAGGTAGGGGAATTCATTTCCCTCTGAACTTCAAACAAAATAAGTATTTTAAATATGGGTAACATTATACAGGAGACAGGATATGATATAAAATGTTTCAGTTTTTTCTCGATATATTTTAACAATTGGTGATATTATAAGCTATAGTTTGTCTATCAGTACTGTGGATGCTCCTTAAGCAGTATATGAATGGTGTAAAGTTATGTTCTGCCTGTTACAGATCCTTTGCAAAGGACAAATATTTTGGCAGTCCTTAAAAAGCTGTCTTGTGAGAAAACAGGAAACATGTTTTCTCCTAAAAATCCCAGAGGCACTAATTACTTCACAAAGGATAGAAAAGACACGGGACACTGACTTGCTCATGCACAAACATAAGTCTGTGAATAAATAGTTTAAATAATGGGAAAGCTGATGTAGCTTGCAAATTTTCACTGCTCCTCTGGGAAGAAGAGTAGTTTTGTCTCCATCTGGAAGCATACTTTCACCCTGTGTGCCCTAAGGGCTTCAAAGAGACCTGGAGTTAGCCAGAGCTTTGAGGAGATCTGCCTAGATCTCCTACTCTAAATTGCCCAAATAAGAAGATGACTTTTTAAGTTACCTTCCTCCCTCTCTGAAAAACCCAACCCAGCCCTAAATCCCGCACAATAAAAAAGATAGGTTCTATCAGAGTATATACTAAAAAGACATGATTTTTTTTTAAAGTAAATCCAACTAAAAGTGACTAGGTCAAACACAGTGGAAACAGTTAAAAAAACCAACACACTATTCTCTCTGCTTACTCACTCTGTCTTTGAAAATGGTCCTTTAATCTGAATTAACCTATTACTGAAAATTGCAACAAACACTCCACAATTTTTTTTTTCCTATTACCTCTAATTTCTGGCCAGCTACTCCTTTTCTCAGCTGACTATTCTGATCTGTCAGGCTTCTCCAGTATTTTACTGGCTCCTTTGCCTCATATATCTTACACTGTGAAATATTGTTTCTCCTGAGCATGGCAAGTAGCTCCCTGAGGAAAGCACATTCTCACCCATGTGAGAAATGTAACGTCCAGCAAGCTGTGAAAAAAATCTACATTTTTGTCAGATCATCCATCTACCTTGATATTGCATCATATTTGTAGAAAAAACTTTATCCGATAATTTAGCATATTCATGCTTAGCTGACACTTTTCATACTTCGTGACATATTTTCAACAGATTATATTTGTGATTTCAAAGCACACAGAGATTTCACACTGCTCCTCTCCCTTAATAGAACACAACAGAAAAAATAGCAAATAAAATATGTGATATCTATCTCTAGCACAATGTAGCATCCCAGCAACTTATCTAAGCATTTATATCTATATAGCCTTCTATAATATAACAAAACAAAAGCGTATGTGTAATTACGTTATAGTAAAATGTCCATCCAAATGTATTAACTGAAGAGTTAGGCTTGAGTCTTTAAATATGTATACAGATCTGAGTGAGTGAGATTCCTTTTACTTAACGCAAGAAAAGATTTTTGCCTGTATTAGAGCTCTTAAAGCTGAGGGACAAGCATTTAAAACAAAGAATATAACAAAACCAGGATGCTATAGTTAGATGTAAGAAGTTATTTGCAAATTGACCAATTTACCCTGATAATTGTAAGATTTGTCATCCCCAATAGCAATGACTATGAATTATCTTATTTACACAGTATAGATCAAGTAATATTTCCAACCTTTCATTCTCTCCTAGAAACACAAAATGCTTATCTTGCAGCATTTTGAAAAGTCACAAGCAAAAATTGTACTGATTTCATCTGGATCAGAAAAGGCCTTTATTACTTCAGGGTTAAAAGATGTAAACCCCGTTAACTTTAATTTTCAAAGGTTTATGTTCATCTAATATTTATAAAATTTTCATTAAAATATTAATGAAAACATTGTCTAATAACAGTCAAAGAAATGTGAATTCTTATGCTAATATGAGAAAACAATATTGATACGTAGTTGCAACATCATGAAACATGCAACATTACTATTTTATGAGCTCATGTATCAGTAACTCTTGTACATTTATATATAAACTTTTGTAAAAAAGTAGTTTATCATGCTTTTTTATTCCTATTTGATTATCTCAAAAAGAAAAAAAAATCTTGACTTTTACAGTATATAATATTTGTGATTTTATGTAGGATAATGTCTTTCTGCAGTCAAAATATATTACGCAAGCACATTATGAGTGAAATTTCAGTACTGTTTATTATTTATATAAAGTTCTGTATAACATTTGCTAATATAGTCACACTGGGAGATTAACAGGTTTGTGTTCATGCATGCTTGCGTAGTCACATACATATTACTGGCATTTATTGAATTTCTGAAATAATTTAATATTATAATCAACAGTACTTGGAGAATTGAATACTATGTAAGTTGTGAATACCTCACCTAGACAACATCAGGCTCAACCTGATCTCTTATCCCTCTATGTCCTCTCCCTCTGAGCAGTGCAGGCAGATGGGGAGTGGGGGTTGCAGTCAGTCTGTTAAACTTCCTCTCTGTTGCTTCTTTCTTCTTACACTTTTTCCCTGCTCCAGCATGGGTGCTGCCCAAGGGCTGCAGCCCTTCAGAATAAACCAACTCCAGCCTAGAGTCCTCCAGGGGCTGCAAGAGTGGATATGTGCTCTGATGTGGTCCTCCATGGGCTGCTGGGGGACAACCTGCTTCAACATGGTATTTATGGGCTGCAGAGGATTCTCGTTTCCGGTGTCTGGAGCACCAGATCTGGGATGTTATGGAGAGAATACCAAGTCTTACCTTACCCTCAGGCTATTAACCTCTCCTGTTCATCCATCTGGACACCAATGATATTGCTGGGTCAATCCCAAGCATGACAAAGGAAACTGACCATGGAACTCTGTGAGGGTCAAGGGACTGAGGGACAATGAACTCAATCCTGCCATCAAAAGGAGAAAGAATTGGATACATATAATGGATCAAGACCTGGCTGTGGGCCAGATGTCACAGGAAGAGCTTCAGGTGAAACAAGAATTTGCTTTGCAGCAAGCATCATTTGGTGGTGTTGCATCAGTCCGTGACCTATCATGTCATTGTATATATATTGGTGGACTAGGGCAGGTTTTCAAATGTGCATTGAGATATGCTTATAGGCAAGTAACCAGTGATAAGAATAGGCTCAGTCAGGTAGTTCTTTAGAGATGAGGCGGTATTTTCCCAAGCAACATAATACAGAGGTTCTTTCCAAGCAGAAACTGCTGAGTTGTGTGTAGTGCAGAACTCATAGTCATCAATAGTGCAGCAAGAACATTAATGTGCATGGGATGGAATATCCGCAAAGTGTCACACTGTCACACTCAGTTATAACTTCTGATGTGGTAACTTTACCTAATCATTACCTGAACTGGGCATTATGACATGGTTGAGCAAAATATCTGAACTTTATGCAATGTCTCTGATGAATTATTTTTGACAGAAATCAGCAGTTAACTTCAATATACTGGGGATGAAAAATCTATGAGGATGTGCACACTCAGTATGCTGATTTCCTGACTCACTGTATTTGAAAAGTCATGGTGGTCTGGTGAAGTGCCTGCTGATTGGAAAAGGGGAAACATCACCCCCATTTTAAAAAAGGAAGACCTGGGCAACTACAGGCCAGTCAGTCTCACTCTGCACTGGGCAAAATCATGGAGCAGGTCCTCCTGAAGGCTCTACTAGGGCACATGAAAAATGAGGAGGTGAGTAGTGACAACCAACATGGCTTCACCAAGGGCGAATTGTGCCTAGCAAATCTGGTGGCCTTTTACGATGAAATAACAGCATCAGTGGATAAGGGAAGGGCAACTGATACCATCTACCTGGACTTGAGCAAAGCCTTCGATATTGTCCCACACAACATCCTGGTGTCTAAATTGGAGAGACATGGATTTGATGGATGGACCACTCAGTGGATAAGGAATTAGCTGGATNAGGCAGATGGGGAGTGGGGGTTGCAGTCAGTCTGTTAAACTTCCTCTCTGTTGCTTCTTTCTTCTTACACTTTTTCCCTGCTCCAGCATGGGTGCTGCCCAAGGGCTGCAGCCCTTCAGAATAAACCAACTCCAGCCTAGAGTCCTCCAGGGGCTGCAAGAGTGGATATGTGCTCTGATGTGGTCCTCCATGGGCTGCTGGGGGACAACCTGCTTCAACATGGTATTTATGGGCTGCAGAGGATTCTCGTTTCCGGTGTCTGGAGCACCAGATCTGGGATGTTATGGAGAGAATACCAAGTCTTACCTTACCCTCAGGCTATTAACCTCTCCTGTTCATCCATCTGGACACCAATGATATTGCTGGGTCAATCCCAAGCATGACAAAGGAAACTGACCATGGAACTCTGTGAGGGTCAAGGGACTGAGGGACAATGAACTCAATCCTGCCATCAAAAGGAGAAAGAATTGGATACATATAATGGATCAAGACCTGGCTGTGGGCCAGATGTCACAGGAAGAGCTTCAGGTGAAACAAGAATTTGCTTTGCAGCAAGCATCATTTGGTGGTGTTGCATCAGTCCGTGACCTATCATGTCATTGTATATATATTGGTGGACTAGGGCAGGTTTTCAAATGTGCATTGAGATATGCTTATAGGCAAGTAACCAGTGATAAGAATAGGCTCAGTCAGGTAGTTCTTTAGAGATGAGGCGGTATTTTCCCAAGCAACATAATACAGAGGTTCTTTCCAAGCAGAAACTGCTGAGTTGTGTGTAGTGCAGAACTCATAGTCATCAATAGTGCAGCAAGAACATTAATGTGCATGGGATGGAATATCCGCAAAGTGTCACACTGTCACACTCAGTTATAACTTCTGATGTGGTAACTTTACCTAATCATTACCTGAACTGGGCATTATGACATGGTTGAGCAAAATATCTGAACTTTATGCAATGTCTCTGATGAATTATTTTTGACAGAAATCAGCAGTTAACTTCAATATACTGGGGATGAAAAATCTATGAGGATGTGCACACTCAGTATGCTGATTTCCTGACTCACTGTATTTGAAAAGTCATGGTGGTCTGGTGAAGTGCCTGCTGATTGGAAAAGGGGAAACATCACCCCCATTTTAAAAAAGGAAGACCTGGGCAACTACAGGCCAGTCAGTCTCACTCTGCACTGGGCAAAATCATGGAGCAGGTCCTCCTGAAGGCTCTACTAGGGCACATGAAAAATGAGGAGGTGAGTAGTGACAACCAACATGGCTTCACCAAGGGCGAATTGTGCCTAGCAAATCTGGTGGCCTTTTACGATGAAATAACAGCATCAGTGGATAAGGGAAGGGCAACTGATACCATCTACCTGGACTTGAGCAAAGCCTTCGATATTGTCCCACACAACATCCTGGTGTCTAAATTGGAGAGACATGGATTTGATGGATGGACCACTCAGTGGATAAGGAATTAGCTGGATGGTCACATCCAGAGTGTAGCAGTCAACAGCTTGATGTCCAGATGGAGACTGCTGACAAGTGATGTCCCTCAGGGGTCCTTCCTGGGACCAGAGTTACAACCAATGTCTCAATGTCCAAGTGGAGGCCAGTAATGAGTGGTGTCCCTCAGGGATCAGTGGGCTGGGGCTGGTCCTGTTTAATATCTTTGTTGGTGACATGGACAGTTGCATTGAGTGCACCCTCAGAAAGTTTGTAGATGACGCCAAGCTGTGTGGTGTGGTTGGAATGCTAGAGGGAAGGGATGCCATCCAGAGCAACCTGGACAGGCTTGAGAGATGGGCCCATGCCAACCTCATGAATTTCCACAAGGCCAAGTGCAAGGCCCTGCACCTGGGTCGGGGCAATCTCAGGTACAAATACAGGCTGGGCAAGGAGTGGCTTGAGAGCAGCCCTGAGGAGAAAGACTTGGGAGTGCTGATTGATGATAAGCTCAACATGACCCAGCAATGTGCAAGTGCAGCCCAGAAAACCAACGGTATACCTGGGCATCAAAAGAAGTGTGGCCAGCATGTCGGGGAGTTTATACTCTCCCTATACTCTGCTCTTATGAGACCCCATCTGGATCACTATGTCCAGCTCTGGAGACCCCAACACAAGAAGGGCATGGACCTGATGGAGATGGTCTAGATGAGAGCTACAAAGATGATCAGAGGGCTGGAATACCCCTCCTATGAAGACGAGCTGAGAGAATTTGGCTTGTTCAGCCTGGAGAAGAGGCGGCTATGGGGAGACCTTATTGCAGCCTTGCATTATCTGAAGGGGGTCTAGAAGAAGGCTGGAGAGGGACTTTTAGATTTAGATTGAAAATTAGAAGGAAATTCTTTACCCTGAGGGTGGTGAGACACTGGAACAGGTTGCCCAGGGGGGTTGTGGATGCTCCATCCCTGGAGGTGTTCAAGGCCAGGTTGGAGGGGGCCTTGAGCAACCTGTTCTAGTGGGAGGTGTCCCTGCCATGGTAGAGGGGTTGGAATTAGATGATCCTTGAGGTCCCTTCCAACCTAAGCCATTCTATGATTCTATGATATCTTCAAAATCTTCTTTCATTCTGTGACTGCAAAGGGAGAACAGCGCTTCATGTGTCTCGATCTCCTTTCACTACTTTATTTTGCCAGCTCGGCAGACTAGAAGCAGTTATATACTTCTGTGGCATCATTTGAATCAAACAGAGGGCTTTCTCTAATGGGAGGTACAATTATTTCCTCTACATACTCATCTTAAATAATTTTGCCAGACATTATCTAAACTCAGAGCCAGTTTGTAATGACAATATAGTAAAATATTGATCCACCCAATTTGTCTGCACTGGTGAAATTCTTAGCAGTCCATTAGATATGCTACCTTAATACTAATGGATTTGACACACATGGAAGAAATATAGGATATATGTTCATTTTCTACTCTCAAAGACAACCCTACTCCAAACTTCAGACAACTATTGGCCATTAATTGCAGGTGCAGTTTGCCAGTTCTTGAGTTCACACATTATTGGACATACCACAACTTTGAAACATGAATAACATGATTCAAGGTCTCTGCAGTTTTCCTGCTTGCTAATTCATTGTCTAAGGGAAGATGGTGAGCCACTCCCCAGGATGGTTTATCATGCAACAGAAGTACAACTGTGACACAGTAACTACCACTACTATAGGGCTGCTAGAGACCTGTATCACTTAGCACTTCATTCTAGCTTTTATTTAAAATTCCTATTCAATTTTAGCTAAATTTGCACTGTACTGAAAGATACTGTATATGATCTCAACATATTTATACAGACATGCTTAAGAATTGTGGATATTTTCATTCAACGTTTTCTTTGGCAAGCTATCCTTCTCATCTTGTCCCCTAAAGCATTTCATGTGCCTGCATGTTTAGTCTTTGTAACTTTAGCTGTTTCAGGACCATATGTACTGACATACTTAGGTTCTGTTTCTGCAAATACTTAGATCACTGAGCTAAAATTATTTGGCACACAATACTGTCCAACTCTGACTGTACTAAATAACGAAAGAAACAAGCACTGCAAGTTATTGTAATAAACCCACCTATGACAAAGCATGCTCTAATTTATCAGCCTCTCTTTAGTTAAAAATTCTACTTTAAAATTAAAATTAACACATCAAGAGGACTATCATTCTTAAATGTAGGTAGTCATATCAGTTAGGACATAATAATTTTTTGAGGTAAAATGAATCCCTCTAAATTCAATTGCGTACAGATTTCTTCAAGGTTTATGGTTAAACCTCTGCCTTGGTTTAAGTTAGAACCAAACCAATTTTGTTCAGAGATTTTACTTTTCATCTGAGTCTCAACTAACTGCACTTTCTGAAGCTCACAGTATGTTTTTGCAGACAGTGTCTGCTTCTAGCAGTGATAACGCTTGATGTTTAGAGTTACTGCCAAGGATTGGTGTGCAGACTGAGGTCACTGCTAGATCTTGTGTGCCACATTAGGGGGTGCAGAAAGTGAAAAGCCACACCTGTGGGGAGGAGCGGCCAGGAGAGGTGACCCTAAACTGACCAATGAGCTATTCCATCTCATATATGTCATATTCAGTATAAAGCTGAGGGATCACGAGGGTATCAACCCTTATGCTGTCACTTCAGTATACCATTATGCCTAGGTGCTCTTCCCTTCGGGATCCTTAAGCCTTCCTTTTGCCTTTGGTAGACCTTTCCCTTCAGCCCTCTGCCTTCTTGGCCCTGTCTGTGATCCCGATTTGTGTGTTCTTGAACCCAGCTCTCGAACCCACTTCCCGTCAGCTGCTGAGCTCAGTCAGCTGCTGAGCCCAGTCAGCTGCTGAGCCCAGTCTGGGACTTTGCCAGTACCTGCTCCACAGCATCAGTAGTGACAACGACGTAATTGCCATCAGGAAGAGGTTGGGTTCGATACTGGATTTGTATATATTTGTATATATTCCATTTTATTATTACTATCTTCATTAAA